>PVIY010055700.1:0-13622 GCA_004026745.1 Myrmecophaga tridactyla | reverse complement strand
CGATTCCCGGACCATGCACCCCCCCCAAAAATATATAATATATATAATATAATATATATAATATTTATATATTATATAATATATAATATAATATATAATATTTATATAATATATTATATTATATATAATATTTATATATAGTGTATATATTATATATATATATATATATGTGAAGGTGTACGGGTGGTTCAGTGGTAGAATGCTTGCCTTTCATGCAGGAGACCCAGGTTCAATTCCCGGACCATGCACCCCCCAAATTATATATATGTATGTGAGTGTGTGTGTGTGTGTGTGTGTGTGTACTTGTGGATAGACACATTTTCCCTTAGGCAGTCATGCCCACACACAGCTATACCATTCGCATCTTAACATGGAAGTATAACCAGTAAGAGACATTCACTAAGACATCTCTGCACATATGCAGAGAGTGAAATATACATGCAGATATAGATGCACATTTATAGACAGAGAGACAGATGTACACGCACAATGATGGATGCTTGCACACAGGCGTACCCTGAAGGTACCTGCAGTGGGAGAGAGGTGTGTCATAGTAACAACCACTCACAAAGTAACACGGCACCCAGCCATGGATGGATGTGTACAGAGTTAGCCATTTACAAAGTGACACATGGGTGTTTGCAGAGACAGGAGTGCATGTGATCGTGTGTACACACAGAGATGGACAGGTGTGCAGAGAAACAGGAAAGGATAGCAGTGATGGGTGTAGTCGGACAAAGGGCATAATCACCTTCAGAAATGGACAGTTTCACAATTAGACAAGTGTACTTTGTGCCTGATGAAGCCACATGAAAATGGGCTCATGTACCCAAAGAAATGGCATGACCAGATAATCACCTGTACCCACAAGATGGACAAGCATGCACAGGGACAGAAACACAGGTACACACAGCAGCGGGCCACCTCCCCTGGACAGCATTCGTCCCCGTGCATACTCACAGCCCTGTGGAGCTCGCGCCCCTTCAAGGGGAGCCCCTGTGTCTGCTAGCTCTGGGGTGCTGCATGGAAGGTAGTTTCTGTGCTGGAGTCTGAGCTCGGTCCTTGAGAGTTGGCATAGCAAGGCCCTGGCAGGCACCCAGACACCCAGGCACCCTGGGGGGGAACTCGTCCTGTGGGCGCCATGGACACTCCCGAATGATCTGGCTAGTGGGCAGTCCTTTGTTACTTCTCTACTACCTCCCCTGGGGACCGGGAGAGAAGCCACAGCCTGCTGAGGGCCAGAAGGAAGGGCAGCCAGGCAGTGGGAGGCCCACCTGGAGGTGACTTCAAGGAGAGATGGGCTCAGAGGAAATACAAGATGGCCTTGTATTTGGAGCCCACACAAATGCAATACAGGCTGGAGGGAAGGGGTGCTTGAGCACCTGCAGGTGCTGTGAGGGCTGGAAGAGGAAGGGCTACCTGGCTTTTTTTTTTCTCTGCAGCAGGAGGTGAGCTCATCTGCAGAAGAGACTCATCTGTAGGGTCTTGTGGAGACTGGTGAACATCTAGACCAACTTCTGTGGGGAATTAGAGAGATAGTCAACCAGGGAAGAACTACAAGGTTGTGGGGCTGCACTGAGACCCTCAGTGAGGCCAGAGACCAGGAAGTGGTGCTGCGTCAACTGCATGGTGATGGGACTCAGAGGTTGAGGGACACCTGTGAAAAATGTGGGCAGCTGGGCTAATTTGGGTGGGTGGGTGGGGGGTTGGCCAGCAGATGTCATGAAAGCAGAGCAGGATGACCCTGACCCTGGAATCTAAGCCCAACAGGGACAGTGGGGCGAGAGGTATGACAGGTGGGGGGAGGACAGCAGGGAAAAGAGACCAGAGGTGTCTGGGAGGTTGAGGCATGGGCAACTGGAGAGGGTGAGTCCCCAGAAGGAGAGGTGGCTGTTACAGAGAGGGGGATGGATGTTTGAGAGGTGGGTGATTCTGGGGGATAGCAAGTCCTACGCCTAACCAAAATAATGATAGTCTTTTAAAAAATTACTGATGACTCAGCTGATGCCATCACACTCCCGCGCTCATCCCTTGACACCAACCATCCCTCTGCATGCAGACAGCTTCTTCCTGCACCCCCTAGACTTTCTGTCTAAAGGTTTTTGGACCATGCTTGGGCAGGTTGGAAATACTCAGGTACTCTTGGAGTTGGGTACTTCCAAGAGGTTGGAAATACTCAGGTATTCTTGGAGTTGGGTACTTCCAAGAGGTTGGAAATACTCAGCTACTCTTGGAGCAGCCTCCAACCAGGGGGTGCTGGGAGTTGGTGGAGAAACAGTCATGTGGGACAACCCAGGGGGATGTTCCACGCTGTCTCTCAGAGGTCCCCAATGGGGTTGAACCCCAGCTGTTGCCCACAGTGGTTACCTGCTTATGAACACACCCTGAACTGGCTTCTTTTCCATCCCTGTTTCACAGCCTACCAGGGCTTCCTGGAATCACCTTCCAAATAAACTACTTGCCTTTGAATCCTTGACTTGGGGTCAGCTTCTGGAGGGACGCAACCCATGATGGCGGCTCAAACTCTAAGTTTCAGTTTCCTGATCTGTAAAATAGGGAGTACAATATGCACCCCTGAAAAGTTGGGAAGATGTAACCACGTGAGCTATGTGAGGGTCCTAGTGCCAAGCCTGCCACTCAGCAAGTTTGTTAGCTCCTCCTCCCCGCCTCCTCTCTCTCTGTAGGTGCTTAATAAAAGCTCCCACTCCTCAGCTAGGTCTCTTTTCCCCTGCCAATCAAGCCCCATAGGTAAGCCAATTCCTCAGACCAGACCAACCCTAATGTTCTTTGCTAAACACTTTCTAGGGTGCAGCAAAGGGATCCCTGGGGACCTCCAGAGGCCACGTGTGGTCTTGCAGATGGACATCTGAATAGCTCTGGGGTTAATAAAAAAACTTACCCTCTTATGCACTGAGCTGGAAACTTGCAAAGACTTCCCATACATTATCTCTTTTCATTCTCACAGCAAAATGCAGGCTATTACTATTATTCCTCATACAGCCAAGGGAGCTGGGTCTCAGAGAGGGTGCGTTATGTCTCCAAGTTCACACAACCAAACAGTGGATGAACCCAGATTCAGGTTTGGTCTCTCAGAAGCCAGAGCCCAGGCTCCTTACTTGGAAGGCAGGGGTGTGCCAGGTGTACCGTGGTCACCCCTGTGCCAAGCATGGGCTCTGCACAGAGAAGAAGTTGAGGAAGCAAGTGCTGGGCTGAACTTAACCCAGACTGGAAGACACCCAGAGGAAATGAAAAGGGCCCATTTCTTATTGGACACAAAGTCCTCAAGGGCGTTTCTGCAGCCCCAGCTCCTAGTACTGGGTCTGGTACCTGGTGATGTTCAAACAAGGCTTGTGGATCAATCAAGCAGTGAGCATCTAAAATTTCTGACCAAAAGTTACACTGTGGCCTAGGTCCACTGTTGCATTAGGATTTGCAAAATATGATTTCCTAAGTGTTATTTGTGCTGTGTTCTTCCATACCTCATCAGTTATCCACCACGACCTCCTTCCCTCTTCCTCTTAGACAAGTTCTCATGTCTAAAAGGTGCTTGTGCTCCTTGTCCCACTAATTAGCAGCTCTTTTCGGCCTCCCCATGGAGTGGGGGTTGGGAATGGACTACAGCGAGTGTCTACCATGTGCTTTAGCACACATCTCATTTTCACCACAGCCATGTAAGCAGGGCGGAATGCTCTTATTGGACAGACGAGAAGACGGAGACCCAGAGGGGTTAGATGACTTGCTCGAAGTCACCAGAACAAGTTTGAGGCTGAACTGGGATTGAACCCTAGTCTGGGGCCCCATAACTATCCTTTCTCCACCATCCCATTTCCTTCCCAACTCAATTGCCTCCCTTCCTGATAATGGTGTGGCCAGTACAGATCTCAGAACGTGTAAACTTGATGACACTAGATCCGTCACCTCTGGGTGGAATGAAGGAAGCAACTGGGGATCGGCTTACTAATTCGAGGGGCCAATGAATTATTCACACCACCATTAGTTTGGAGGCCCTTTCAGCTTCACCTCTTTTTCCCTTCCTCCAGACCCTCAGATCCTGGGACTGCTGGGTCCCCTGCCTGCCCTGAGCTCCGCAGACCTGTGGGGGTCCCTGGTGAGGAGATGCTGGTGGAAGTGGCGTCCTGTTTGCTGCTGGCAGTGACTCTGCTGGGCCCAGGGCCCAGGGTCCAAGCCATGAAAGGTAGGAGCCCCTGAGCACAGGCAGGAGCTGGGAAGAGCGGGCGTGGGTGGGCGAACAGCAGCCTGAGGCTCAGGAATTTTCTATGGAAGGAGTGGGAAAGCAAGAAGCCCTTTTAAGGGGGGGGGTCTGGCTGAATTAAGGAGGCTTCATTTCTGAAATGAGGGAAGACAACAATTATTGAGTACTTACTGTGTGCTGGGGTTTTATATATAGATTGCATTTAATCTTCACAACAATGTCAAGGTGGGCCATTTTACAGATAAAGAAACCTAAAGCCCAAGAGATTAAATAACCTCTCCAAGGATGCATGGTTACCAAGGGCTAAGGAAACATCTCAGAGAAATAGTAAAGGTTATAGCTGGAAGGAGTCTTCCTTCTCCTCCTGAGAACCTGCTGTACAACCCTCTGACAGCCAGGTGAAATCAAAGCTCCTTATGATGGCATTCAATGCCCTCTGAGCACTGGGCCTCAGTTTCCTGCATCCCTTGGGCAACCTGGGCTCTGGCAGGAGAATCACTTCCTTTCCTGCAGATACTTCACCCTCAAGGCGCCCTCTCATCTCCTGTCCCCTCTGCCTGGAAGGCTCCTTATCCTCTTTTTCTACCTGAGAATATCTGGCTCAGGTCAAATATCACCTCCTCCATGAAGCCTTCCACAATCTCTCTATTAGCCTCAAATGCTCTTTCCTTCGGCCTCCCACATCCCTCTACCTGCATTTTGGTCACAGGCCTCTCTGGGCTGCCTTAATCGTTTGCTTGTCTGTCTTCCCATGAAGGCAGGGCACTATCATTTCACCCTTATGCAAGGGCCTTGCACATGCATGGGGCTCAGTAAACAGCCATCAGTGCCTCATTTTCCAGAAGGTTCAAGTAGAGCTTATTTCCAGGGATGGAAACATACCATCATCCAGTCAGTGGCAGAAATGGGCTGGGGTTGAGTATCTGGGGATTGGGAGGAGCTACTGCTCCTATTTTCTAGCCTGGCCCAGTCCTAGAGGACAATGCCTCCAGGCATGGTGGTGCCTGGGCAGCCCGGGCCTCCGGGAGTCTGCTCCGATGTTCTCATGGTCTTTTCCTGTCCTGTAGGCTGGAGCAGTTCCAAGTCTGAGAGCCAGGTCTGTGGAAAGGCCAGGCAAGGACAAGGACAGGCCCTGGGCAGAGTGCCACCTCTAGTCTCCTGCCATCAGGCATGAATCAGACGGTGTTCCTGCCTCGTCCTGCCCCAGGGGCCAGGCGGGGAGCTGATAATATGAAGAGGGGTGAGCATCCATTCAGTCCTTTCTCAGCTTTTATCTCATCAGTGTTCACAGCAGCCCAGCAAGGGAGGCATGGAGATCCCCATTTCACAGATGCATTACTGAGGCCCTGGGAGGCTAAGCGATGGTGCTTCCGAGTCTTTGCTCCTCCCATTTCCTTCCTTTGCATGCTGTCCTACTCCCTCCCAGCAATTTTTTCTCCAACTAAGAAAACCTCATTCTTCCTACTCAAACTCATGTGTCAATTCCTTTGTGAAGATTGTCCCTCTTCCAAGACCACTGGCCCCAGCAGAATTGGCCCCCCGTCTCTGAACCCTAGAGCTCCTGGTGTGGCCTCAGTCATGGCACAATCACACGGTGTGGCTTTGTCTCATTTGCCCAACTCTCCCCTGCCCCCACCTGTGAGCTCTCCAGGACAGGGGCCCGTTATGAAATCAGCACAAGCCAGGCACAGGGCACACCCTTGGCCAATCTGTCTTCTTTGCAGGAACTCTGGTCAAGTGCATTTGTCAGGATCCTTTCAATTGCCAGTGACAAAAACCCCACCTAGATGAGTTTAAGCAAAAAGAGGAACACATCGGCCCTTATAACCCAGGAGGCAGAAGTGTTGTTGAGCTGGGCTCAGGGGTCCCTGCAAAAGAACATCACGGTTTCAAGATCATTTCCACTTTTTGCATGGTTCTCACTGTCTGCAGATAGCCTTTCTCCATGAGCTCTGAGCAGGGGTTTGCCCAGGGCTCCCACTCTCTGTCTGGAGACCAGGGAGGAAAGTGCTCTCATTCAGGCACCCTGGAGAACCCTGGCCTGGGCAGTCACAATGGTGGTGATGGTGGTGGGTGGGGGTGCCCAGGATCAGCCCAGGTAGGGTCATGTATCCAGCCTTGGGGCAGGGGAAGAAGAGGGGAAGTTACCACAAGAGAGAGGGGAGCAGTGTCCTAAGAGGGGGGTTATTACAACTGGTGGAGGAAGATGTGTTGGGCAGACCATAGCAACCCATGTGAGCCACAGCAAGTCATTTCATTTTCTGGGCCTCAGTTTTCTCATCTGTAAAATGGGTATAAAATAGAAGATGACATAAGATCATCATATTCATTCATTCAGCAAATATACACAGAGCCTCTGCTTTGTGCCTGGGACTGTTTTAGGTAATGGGCTACAGCAGGGGACAAAAATCTCTGCCCTCATGGAGCTTACAACTTGGTGGAGAGAGTCTGGCAATAAGCCAAATAAATATGTAAAATAAACAACGTGTTCAATAGTGATGAGTGCTATGGAGAAAAATATAGCAGAAAAGGTGAAGAGGAATATCAGGGTGGGAGAGGATTTCGATTGTAATGGGGGGTGGGTTGGGGAAAGCCTCACTGAGAAGGTGACCAATGCACTTTTTTATCTTTTTGGATTTTAATTATGAAAATTTTCAAAATACACAAAGTAGAAAAAATAGTATCATGAATCCTATGTTTCCATCAACCGTCTTCAACAATTATCAACATCTTATCTTTCTTGTTACCTCTGTCCTGTCCCCATAGATATTTCAGGAGGGTCTGGAGAAATTTAAAGCCCATTTCAGATGTCATATTATTTCACACATAAATTCTTCAGGATGTATCTCTAACAGAGGAAGAAATAAAAATATATACTCATATGTAACCACAATATAATTGTAATGGTATAATAATTCCTTAACTTCATCTAATACTCACATTATGCTTAATTTTCTCCAATTATTGCAAAATTGTCTTTTTATGGTTGTTTGTAATCCAAACAATGTCCATACATTGCATTGTGGTTGATATTTGACTCCTGACTCTCTCTCTCTCTATCTCTATCTGTAAATATGGGATTTATAAAGATGTCTCATACAACATGGGAATGGAAGAGTCCAAAACCCGTATCCTGACTCTCTTTTAATATAACAGTTCTGCCTCCTTTTTTCCCCTTATTTATTGTAGAAGCACTTAGGATATTTATCTTTTGCAATTTCCTACATCCTGTTATTGGTTGAATGTATCCTTGTGGTGTCATTTAAAATGTTCCTTTATCTTCCATATTCTCACTAAACTTGCAACTAGATGCAGAGACTTCATTAGATCTAGGTTATTTTTGTTTGTCTTTTTGTGCATGGTCCAGGATTGAACCCGGGTGCCCCGCATGGAAGGTGAGCATTCTACCACTGAACCACCCGTGCACCTCAGATTTTTTTTTTTTTAATGAACATTTTGTAGGTGGTGTGTGTGCATTACATCAGGAAGCATATATTGTCTGGTTTCCCCACGATCCATTTTTCCCATATAAATTTTTTACTATAACAATTTTCAAACATTCAGCAAAGTTGAAAGATGTTTACAGGGTGTTCTAGTTTGCTAGCTGCCGGAATGTGATATACCAGAAACGGAATGGCTTTTAAAAGGGGGAATGTATTAAGTTGCAAGTCTACAGTTCTAAGGCCATGAACATATCCCAACTAAAGCAAGGCTATAGAAAAGTCCCATCTAAGGCATCCAAGGAAAGATACCTTGGTTCAAGAAGGCCGATGATGTTCAGGGTTTCTCTCTCAATTGGAAAGGCACATAGCAAACATGGTGACGTTTGCTAGCTTTCTCTCCAGGCTTCTTGTTTCATGAAGCTCCCCCAGAGGTGTTTTCCTTCTTCATCTCCAAAGGTCTCTGGCTGCACAGGCTCTAAAGCTTTTTCCAAAATGATTCCCTCTTAAAGGGTTCCAGTAAGCAACCCCACCTTGAATGGGTGGAGATACATCTCCGTGGAACCCATCTAATCAAAAGTTACCACCCATAATTGGGTGGGTCACATCTCCGTGGAAACAATAAAAAAGCTCTCATCCAGCAATATTGAATGAGGATTAAAGGACATGGCTTTTCAGGGGTCCACAAATTCAAACCAGCACACAGGGAATACCTTTATACCCAATCTCCTAGTTTTACCCCCCAACTGTTTTTTTCTTTTATCACCTTTTTTACTCAATTATTATAGGAGACATTGGTGATGTTGCCTAGATTTATTATTTCATTAAGGACTGCAAAATGATTTTCCCCCTTAACTCTTTGTTATCCTGAAATCCAATCCATACAGGAAAGATAAAGTAGGTGTTTATTTCTTTGCCTTTCCCTTTCTATGTATCAATTTAAAAAAAAAAAAGAGAGAGAGGTTTAATAACCTCTAAGAATAATCAATGAATTTCTTTTAAATGTTTCTTGAATTTTATTATGAATTGACAAATTTTATATATTTGACGTGTTCAATCCATTGTAATCATTAATTAATTTTTTTTTTTTTTGGCATGGGCAGACACCGGGAATCGAACCCGGATCTCTGACATGGCAGGCGAGAATTCTGCCACTGAGCCACGGTGGCACCGCCCCATTAAACGTTTTTCATGCTCAGGTTGTACCATCTTTAGCCAGCGGGAGCCCGTTCAAGTGGGTTCCTGCATCTTTTGACACAGCCCCAGTGGTCCTGATAGCTTCTTTGCTTTCTAGCATAAGGTGTCCCGAAGGTATCTTGCATATTTCCTCTCCAAGACATGATATTGGCTATTTCTCCAAGGAGTTCTGGCTCTTTGTAGTTGGAAATGATAGGAGGTACAAAATGCTACTGGAATATCTTTGCATCTAGGTCTTTTTAGTGAACACAACTAATAAATTCATTTTTTTTAAATAAATAAAAATAAATCTTAAGTTCATACTGATGTTTTCAATTCAAATTAAAGATCACAAGGGTTTTACTTAAATTTTTGATTGTATATTCTTATCTCTTTTTTTCTGCACTGAACATCTTGGTTTTTTCTATTGACATTAACATACTTATTTGCTTTATTCCTACATATATTACTTGTAAAATAACAATATTTAATATTTTTATTGATAATAAGTCTACTAGATGTAATTTAAGATTTCTTTATGGTTCATTTTGTCCTTAGGATGTATCTTACTCGGGATATTACATACAAATACTGTATTTCAAGGTCATTTGAAGTCATTTTTCTCCATATGGATATGCCTCCAATTTGATATCTACTTAGAATCAATTTTATTAGTTTACCTCCATTGCTTTCATTTTTTAAATTTAAGCAAATAAGTACATAGAAGAATGTACTTTTTATATTGTAATAGGCTTGGCACATTTTCACTGGGGAGATGATAATAATGATAATCATTTTCTTTACTGGTCATATCCAAGGCTTGGCATATAGTAGATGTTTTAACTAAAATTATAGACCTACCCTTGAGACTTCTATTCCCTTTCCCTGCTTTGTTTTTCTCCATAGCACCTACCACCGTTTCATAAACTATATTGTACTTATTGTGTTCATTGTCTGCCTTCCCCAGTAAATATAAGCCCTGAGAGATGGGGTTTTTGTTCATTTTTTTCCTACCATATCCCCGGCACCTAGAACAATATCTAGCACTCAAGAAAATTTTGTTGAGTGAATGAAAGAATGCTTCATTAAGAATGTGAAGAGTAAGTAAATGAATGAATGGACAATGAACAAATGAATTGATTTAAGGCCATGGCTCCATGCTCCCTCATTTCGTCCCGAAGACCCAGCTTGCAACTGGGCCCAGCGTCCTCGATGCATCTACACAAGACCCCAGCACTGACTCCGAGCCATCTCTCCCTTTTGCCCCAGGTGTCAAATGTGGGGGTGTGCTCTCAGCACCATCCGGAAACTTCTCCAGCCCCAACTTCCCCAGGCTCTACCCCTACGACACGGAGTGCAGCTGGCTGATTGTGGTGGCCGAGGGCTCCTCGGTGCTGCTCACCTTCCATGCCTTTGACCTGGAGTACCACGACACGTGCGGCTTTGACTTCCTGGAGATCTACAATGGGGCTGCAGGAGACCAGGGCAACCTGCTGGGGAGGTTCTGCGGCCGGGTGCCCCCACCTCCGTTCTCCTCTGCCTGGCACGTCATGTCTGTCGTCTTCCACTCTGACAAGCACGTGGCCAGCCGGGGCTTTTCCGCAGGCTACCAGAAAGGTCAAGAGAGCGCTCGGTGGCAGAGAGGGTGGCTCTTGGGTGGAGGTGGGTGTGCACCTTAGATGAGCTCTTAGCATGTGGCCCGAATGACGCTGCTCTCGTAGCTTATGGGGCAAAGGGAGCCTCCTTGAAGCTCATAAGCTCACCTTGGCAGTTATGGGCTCCTACCTGCATGGCAGCACGCCCTATGTCTTACTCCATTATCCCGTGAGTACCCTGGGGGGTTTGCTGAGCTCAGAAACGAGGCTCCTCATGCTCCCCTAACTTTGTCCTTCTTATCCCAAGTTGCGACTTCAGGCCACAGAAGGGGCACTGCTGGTCCTTCCATGCCTAATGCCTTCCGTAACATCCGACTGCTTCTTGGCATGAGAAGTCGCCCCATTTTGCACCCCCCACACTCACCTCTGCCTTGAGTCCACAGAAGTGGAGTGTGCATTTGGGTTTCTGTGGGGCTTGTGGCCGTCTCCCTTCCATGGTTTTCTGAACTCGCCTCTTCTATCTTACATTCCTAACCTCTCTTTCCCTTGTCCAGGCTTGAAAAAAAATATCTAGGCTGGGGAACAGAGGACTTGCCCTTTTTGTTTTCTCCTGGACTCATGCTTCCTTGTCCTCAGGCTTCTGTGCCAACCTCCTCCTTTTCCCTAAGTCAAAACCATAGGCCTTACTTGGGCAATGCCAGAAAATGGACAACTGCAGAAGCCCCAAAGTTCTCCAACAGCACTTGGTGGGGGAGAAGTGGGGACGGAGAGGGACCTGGTCCCTGCTGTACTGAGAGGCATAGAACTGTAGAATTCTAAAACACAAGACTCATAAGCTGATCTAATCATGGTTTTGGAATTTTAGATCCTAACAACTTTAGAATATTAGGATCTCAAAGTCATAATATCATAGACAATGTTTTCCAACTTAAAAACAAAAAGGCAGGAGTTCACTTATATCAAATAGAATTTTATGTAGCTCCCTAACTTACAAGAGATATGAGCAGGATTTCAGTGATGAGTTTATTTTGTAATTGCATATATTTAACATTTTTTTATAAGTAAATCACCGAAAACCCAAGTTAATATTGATGGCCTCCAATGGGCTAGATTTTTACAGACAGGATGTGCCTGTCTTATCATTATGTTAAAAAATAGTTTGCAATAGGGCGGGCCATGGTGGCTCAGCGGCAAGAACGCTTGCCTGCCATGCTAGAGGACCCGGGTTTGATTCCTGGTCCCTGCCCATGTTAAAAAAAAAAAAATAGTTTGCAATACAGCAAAAGAATGAAATTTGCACCAGACGCCTGCAGATACCCAAGGGCTGCTGTGGAGCCCCCAAACACAGTTTGAAAGGGAGTTAGTCTTGGAAGGGATCTCACAGGCCACCTAAACCTGTGCTCTCATTTTGCGAACAATGAATCTGAGACCAGAAAGGGAATGCACCTTCCCAAGACCACACAGCTGGGAGGCAGCAGCACTGGGACAAGCAGCTGAGCCCTCAGTCACCCAGCCTGAGCTCCGTCCACACAGCCGTGACATAGGGTGTAATTCTGGAGTCCCAGGAAATGCATCTGGATGTGCCCCCTCCCTGCAGATGACCTCGAGCAAGTTAGGCCATCCATCCTCACTCACCTCTTGGCTGTGTCAGCCACGCCAGGATCCTCAGAGCTTACACCAGCATTTTCTCAGACTGTGTGTGTCTGAGCCCTGTGGGCAGGTGGGGCAGGTCTTAGGATTTCTAATATTCAGATGAGGCTCAGAGAGGCTGGGTTACTTGCCCAAGGGTCACACAGTTAACAGGAGGCAGTATTGGGAGGACACGGGTCTTCAGGCTTTAAACCCACCTTTACTCAAATCCTCTCTCTAAGCCTCAGTGTCTGCTTGTATTGGGGGGTTTGATGTCACACCCAACTCTGACACCTGAGTCGCTGTGCCCACTGGCCTGGCAGAAGGGAAAGTGAGGGTCCCGGGGTTCAGTGCACAGCTACAGCTGGTCTTCCTGGGTTTAAATCCCACTGTCTCTGTTACCTCCCAGCTGTGTGGTCTTGGGAAGGTACATTCCCTTTCTGGGTCTCAGATTCATTGTTCGCAAAATGAGAGCACAGGTTTAGGTGGCCTGTGAGATCCCTTCCAAGACTAATTCCCTTTCAAACCGTGTTTGGGGGCTCCACAGCAGCCCTTGGGCATCTGCAGGCATCTGGTGCAAATTTCATTCTTTTGCTGTATTGCAAACTATTTTTTAATGTAACGATAAGACAGGCACATCCTATCTGTGAAAGTCTAACCCATTGAATGCCATCAATATTAGCTTGGGTTTTCAATATTTCAATGTTGGAAAACATTGTCTATGATATTATGGGTCAGAGACCTGCCCAGGTCCCTTGGACCTTGCCGCTTCAACGTGTTCCTGCTGACCTCCTCATCCCTTTGCTTGACAAGGGCCTTCTTGTGACTCTCCGCAGGTCACCCCTACCTGCCCCCAGCAGTCCCCTACCTGGACCTGCAGAGTAGTTGTATAAACACCCCAGCTCCTTCGCTCCCAGGGTGACAGAACGGAGGCGTGCGTTTTATGCCGTTTCCGGGCAGTCGCCCACTCACAGCTGGCGTCCTGGCGCCCTCCCAGTGGCATCAACAAAACAGGGGAAAACAATAGTCCCTTTCTCGTAGAGTTATTGTAAAGGCTAAGGAAGGTGTGTGGGGGGTGCCGAGCGCTGGGCCTCCGTGAATGGTAATGAGGCTCCCTGAGGCTCCCCGTGAGATACCTGGGCGAGGAGTTGGGGGGACGGTGGGGGCGGGTCCCAAGGGGAGCCAGGAGGGAGAAAGGTCAACCTGAATGGGCTCCCTTGCAGATGCGTGCGGCGGCGTCCTGACGGGCCTGTCGGGAGTCCTCAGCAGCCCCCAGTACCCCGACAACTACCCCAACGATGTGGAATGCCACTGGGTGGTCCGGGCTGCCGGCCTCGCCACGGTCAAGCTGGTGTTCGTGGACTTCCAGGTGGAGGCCAACGAGGGCTGCACCTATGACTACGTGGCCGTGCTGGGGGGTGCTGGCCCTGCCCGCGGGCACCACTACTGTGGCAGCGCCAGGCCCCCTACCCTCGTGTCCCTGGGCCACGAGCTGCAAGTGGTCTTCAAGTCCGACTTCAACATCGGAGGCCGGGGCTTCAAGGCCTACTACTTCTCAGGTAGGAGGGA
>PVIY010055699.1:0-13629 GCA_004026745.1 Myrmecophaga tridactyla | reverse complement strand
TCAGATGTGGGTCATGGGTGGCTGGCAGAAAGGCCAGGGGTCTCCAGGACAATGTCCTTTAGGGGTCTGTCCCCCAAAGCAAATGAAACAAAGTTTTCTCCCATGAATCAGTAGACTGTTCCTTAAATTAGTTGAAGCCTGTAGGCTTTCAATTTAAAACGAAGACAGCACAAACCAATAAGAATGAGGCAGGTTAAATTCAGGTACAAATGCCATATTTGAAATATAAGGATGTGACTGACTTCCATGGAGACAGTTAAAAAGGACTGCCTGGTGTTCTCAGTAAGCAACGAGACTCCGCCCAGTGAGTCCCATAAAAGAGAGGGTCCCGTGGTGCTTCTCAGACAAACCAATACGACTGCATAGTCGTTCTAGTCTGAGCCACTGCTCTTTCTCCCATGGAAACTGGAGGCCACCGTGGGCCCTCTCTGACCAGAGAGGAAACACCCCAGTCCACGGACACTTCAGCCTCCCTCGATGTCTGGATTGTTCCTTCCCTTCGCCCTCACCAGCAGAGGACTTTAAAGCTGGCTTCTATTTTACTCAGATCCTATAAATTCTGTGATTGGCCTCAAGGCATATTAAGAAATTGTGCCAGTTTGAAAGGCTCATGCACCCTAGAAAAGCAATGTTTTAATCCTAATCCATTTTGTGGATCGTTTAATCCCTATTCAGTACTACAGGTTGGAACTTGATTAGGTTATCTCCACAGAGCTGTGACTCACCCAACTGTGGGTATTAACATTTGATTAGATGGAGTTGTGACTCCACCCATTCCAGGTGAGTCTTAATTAGTTTACTGGAATTCTTTAAAAGAGGAAGTATTTTTGGAGAAAGCTTCAGAACAACAAGAGAGAAAGCCACAATAGCGACAAGAACCATGAGAGTCCATGAAGCCAGAGACCTTTGGAGATGAAGAAGAAAAACTCCCCAGAGGGAGCTTCATGAAAGAAGAAGCCTGGAGAGAAAGCAAGCAGATGTTGCCATGTTTGTCACATGCCTTTCCAGGTGAGAGAGAAACCCTGAACTTCATCGGCCTTTCTTGAGTGAAGGTAACCTCTTGTTGGTGCCTTAATTTGGACAATTTTATAGACTTGCTATAATTTGGGCATTTTCAGAGCCTTAGAACTGTAAACTTGCAACTTAATAAATTCTCCCTTTTTAAAAGCTGCTCCATTTCTGATATATCACATTCCGGCAGCTAACAAACTAGAACAGACACTTCAGTTGGTTTGGGTAATAGACGGCGGTGATGAGGCACAACACTCTAACTATGATTAATTCCACTGAATTGTGCACGTTGAAATGGTTCAAATGGGATATTTTGTATAATATGGATATATTACCCCAATGACATTTATATAGTTTTTTTTTTTTTTGTATGCTGTATGGTAGGGGTCACATTTCATTCTTTTCCCATGTGAGCAGCCCATTATTGCAGCACCATTTGTTGAATTTCTACTTGTTTTTTTTCTTTCTTTGCTTGTTTGTTTGTTTTGGGAACTGCATGGACCGGGACTCGAACTCGGGACTTGGTAGGTGAGACTTCTACCACTGAACTACCCTTGCTCCGGCTCCACCCAATGGCATTAAAAAAAAATTAACAAAGGCGTAGGTTGGCCCGGGACCTCTGAGTGGTCAGGGTAGACGTGGATGCAAGTGAGTTTATGGCATCGAAAGGAGAACACGGCTGACGGTCTCCGCTTTTCCACTGGGGCAGGAGGCAAGAGAGGGAAGGGGGGATGGGGAAGGTTTGGAATAAACATAAAACACTAAAGGCCATGGGAGAAGGGAGCCAACCAAGAATGAGGGAAGGGATTTATTGGTGGCTCTGAGGGGCTGGTTGAGACTGAGGGAGCTTCAGCCAGGAGGAGGAACAGCAGGGGAAAGTGGAGGCTCTGGAAGCGAATGTGTGGCTGCAACTAGGGGCTCCCAGGGGAGAGGGGCCTCTCCATGGCACAGGCATGGGAGGCCGCCAAGAGATGGGGATCCACAAGTGGGTGTGAAAAGACTGCGATGTTACTCATGGATCCGAAACAAAAGTTTGGAGAGAAGCACATTAAGAGGTGAAAACTTCATGTATAACAAAGGGCAGACCTTTAATGGAAAGTGTCTTCCTATTTTAAATGGGACACACGGGGTTTGGTTGCCAAGCATGAAAACTCACAGTACTCAGGGCCCACACCTTTGATTTTGGCTATAGAGCTCCAGACTTGATTTTTCTTTCTTTGTGACCAGGGGTGAGGCATTCGTGAGGAAGGCAGGGTAACATGTCCACAATCATCTAGAATTGTATCAACTGCAGAGGCAGCAATTAAGAGAAAAGAGCCATGTCAGACTTCATGCTTGTCAGTGCCTCTTTAGCGTGACGTGTTTTAACATTTTTCTCAGCATGAGCCTGACTTTAACAATGAATCCAGAAAAAAGGAGAAGAGATAATAAATCACAAACAATACAAACCAAGAGCCACCACTGTAGCTCATTAATCCTGTGGGGCCTGCCAGAATCCGCTCACTGAAAGCACTTAGAGGATGCTGGAATCAAGTTGGGGACACTAGAGATGAGAGGTACAGGGAGCCCTTCAGAAGCTTGGCATCGTTTTTTGGCAAGGGCTTTGACTGTGGCACTGGCAGAGAGGGGAGTGTTTAGACAAGGGTGGATAGGCAGGGGTGGCCGAGCAGGAGGGCATGTAGCAGTGATAAGACAGGCTTCCTCGAGTCCACACTTCCGCCCAGGGCTGGTGGGGAGGCGAGGGAGGCTCTTGGGATAGCCGCTGGGGTCTTGTTGTTGAAGGGAAAGGCATCTTTAATAATTAAGGGAGAAAAAGCAAGGAGTTGGTAACATGAGCCCTAACATTTTGAAACCATAAGCAAATGGACATGCCTCAGGAGCCGGCAGCCACATTACAGGGTCCTCAACCCATGAAGGCTAAGAAGGAGACAAAAATACAAGGGACTGCTGCAACCAAAGCAAAATGACAACAAAGGCTATTAGAGACAGACTTGATGAGATCCACACCTCAACACTGGAATGTGTAACGATACAATACACAACGGCTCTTATACATTTCTGAGATTAGTGATTCAAAGTTCAACATGATTTTTTTGTTTTTCCTCTTCTCGTTTTAATAGTCTAGCTTCTAGAATCAGCACAATGTTGAATTTTCTTTATTCCTAATATCTTTTGAAATAATCAGACACACCCTTGAATGCATTAAAGACAAAGATTGTGTGATTGTGAAAACCTTGTGTCTGATGCTCCCTTTACCCAGGGTATGGAAAGATGAATAATAATAATAATAATAAAAAAGGGCAAAAAATAAATAAGTAATGGGGGGTGCAGGATAAATGATAAAAAAAATTGGGTAGATTGAAATACTAGTCGTCAATGATAAGGGGGGATAAGTGGTATGGGATGTTTTTTTCTTTTTTCTTTTTATTTCTTTTTCTGGAGTGATACAAATGTACTAAAAGTGATCATGGTGATGGATACACAACTATATGATGATATTGTGAGCCACTGATTGTATACTTTGGATGGACTGTATATGCGTGAAGTTATCGCAATAATAGTATTTAAAATTTTTTTTGATAGACAATGCCAATTGCCTTCAATTTCCACTAAAAATAAAAGGGTACTCCACTGGTTATTATCAAATATCCTAATTTTTTGCCAGTAGGATGAAAAAAATCACATTTTAATTTTAATTTGCATTAAATAACATTTTAGGTCATTTCACTTGGTTACACTCTGTAGGATGTGCATGCAGGATTCATTATTAATGTAAATAAAAATTATTTAAAAATTTAAAAAAAGAGACAAAGATGCTTGGTGCAAGGATTTTTTTTTTTATATTGACTTCATGCCATTCCAGAGTTTATGATAACTGGGTTATTTTTTTAATGCAACTAAATGCTATATCAAGGTCCTTTTTGAAAGCAGGGATCTGGTGTAGGGAAAAGAGGATAGTTTAAATCCTTGCTTGGCTGTTTATCAGCTGTACAATGCTGGGCACGTAGTTCAGCCTTTCTGAGCCTTGAGTCATCTAAGTGAAGATAGCCAGTGGGAGAGTTGGAGAAGGACCAGCTGGTAAAGCAGAAGGAAATCCAGGGGAGTGTGATGCATCAAAACAAAGAGAAGAAATTGGTTTTAGTGTTTTGAGAAGGAGGAGTGGTCGTCCATGTTAAAGCTGCTGTGAGGATGGGGAAGATGAGAAAGGTTTACTTTGCATCCAGAAACACTGAGGCGTGAACCAAGACACAAACTAGACTGGCATTGACCTTGGCGCATCATTTCAAGACCATGGAGTAAGATGGGGTTAGGGGAACAGCACTCTGATCACTGTATTATTATAAGGGATTTCTTTTCCAAAGTCTTATTTGCAGATTTAAACAGAAACAAACAAACAAAAAACCCAAAACCCTGAGAACAAACTTTATACCATTCCTGTTCTTCCTTTTACTTCTAATAATTTCCTAGTTTTCTATGCCCATTTAAGGAAGAATTCTAGATGGGCGTAAACTAAAGCTAGACTATTTAATTCAGGGCAGGTTGAGAAACATTTCCTCCTCATTATAAGTGCATCTGATAACAATATTTTCCATATTGAGGAGCAAGAAGTCTTTAGAAAGCAGTCATTTTATGGTTAGCCTATATTTAGGCAAACAATTTCTGAATACAAAGACAAAGAAAAACAAATGCCAAAATAAGCGTTCTAGTGCAATGGCCTAAAAATACTGTATTCTTTCTCTCTGCTCTACACATGAAGGAAAAGGTCTTGGTTCTCAGAAGCTGGAGTGACCCCAGCTCCATGGAAGCTAAAGATAAGGCCATCAAATATGTACTGAGAGCCTAGTGCGCCATACAACTGGCTTTCAAGTTGCAAACACAGCTCATCAATTCCTATTAGTCACGATGGCCCCCACCCCAAAGGACCAGAGTCACACAGAACCAGCACCATTAATGGGAAGGCGAGGCTTGGAGAACGGGAAAGACCTATTAGCTGGGGGAAAACAAGTCCTCGAGAGGTAAGAGATTTGCACAAAGTGCTGCAGTTCATGTCATGTACCATCCATCTTAAAACCCACTTCTGACTCTCATCTTCCTAGGTTACCTCCCCATTCCTGCTTCCCTTCCTAGCAAAACTTCACTTAGAGAGTCCCCATTCATCCTCTCTGCTTCCTGACATCATCCACTCTTCTATCTGCATCCATCTGGCTTCCTTCATGACCCATAAATCAATGCAGAGAAGCCAAGGTCACCAACAGCTTTCACATGGACCATCCCAAGGTTCATGTGTCTTCTCACTTTCTACCACCTCTCAGCAGCAGCCACCTCGGCCACCCCCACTGTCCTGGCTCACTTTTCCTCATCTGCCTCCTGACTTCTCCCACTTTCCTCTCTCCCCAGTGATTTCATCGTGTTCATAATTTTAAAAAAGTTTATAGGCTGACCCTCCCAACCTGTCCATTGAGCTCTTGCCTTGTAGATCCCACTCACCGTGTTCTCAGTTTTGAGTATCTACTTGGCATCTCAAACTTAATGCCTGCAAAACCGAAATCTGTTCTTCCTCTCCAAAGCCTGCCTGCTCCTCCACGGTCTTCACTACCTCAACCAGTGGTGTCACCATCTAACCTGACTGCTCAAGTAAAAAACCTCCAAGCCATTCTTGGGACTCATTTCCCTCTTCTCCACATACAGTCGATCAAAAACCTGCCAGTTCTATGGCCAAAATATGTCTCAAGGGGTCTGCTTCCTGCTTCTGTCACCACCACCACTAGGAATCATGCATGGATGACTGTGACATTCCAACTCTTCCCGATACTTTTTACCTTACACTGCCTGCAGTCCTTCCTGCACAGCACCAGGGTAACACTGTGGCCGCAGGCCCTGTCTTGACTTCTATTGCACCTAGAGTAAGGACAAATACCCGGTTCCTACCTGCCTCTCATCCTCTCTTCCCTCAGCCCCATTTTCCAGCCACTCTACCTTCTCTTCTGTCCCTACAGCAGGCCACACCCTCTCCTGCCTCAGGCCTTCGTGCTCGTCCCTCTGCCAGGTTATACGCATGCCCAACCCCTTCTCAGCCTCTCCCATCATCTGCTCCCAAGCACCCTGCCTTAGTAGATCGCCTCCAGTGATTCTATCATTCTGCTGGTAGCCTTTCCAGGGCACTTGCACCATCGGCAATTGGCTGTGGGTGCAGCAGGGTCCCCCACTAAGCAGAAGCTCCTTGAGAGCAGGGCCCTGGTTCGCATGGACCACCTGCGTGGCTGTCCTGCCTGGGGCAGAGGTGGAGCTTGGGACTCACGTGCTGAGGGAATCAATGCCTGGACAGCAGGCTGGGCTTGGAACGCAGAGCTTCCCACCACCACGGAGAACTGCCTCTCCCAAACAATGGATGAGTCAGCTTGGAAGGCGGCGGCTAGCGTGCAAGCTTGGGGAACTTCTCCGTGGGAAGAGCCCAGCTCTCCACACCCAGTGTTCCGGCTTTCCGCAGCGATGCACAAACGCGCCAGGCCAGCCTCCCTGAGGACAGGCCCGGCGCTGGATGGATTTCAGCTAGACTTCTGCCTCAACAGTGCACAGGAGCGCGCAGTCACGAGGAGTGGGAATGTTTGTTTAAAAACAAACAACAACAAAACTGGTCAAGGCAGGCTTCTGGCCGGGGAGGGAAACTAGCCTTCCATACTGCCACCTACAGCGGGGAAAGGAGAAGCGGGAAGCTCCTGGAAGGGCCTGCTCTCCCAGCCTGTCTGGCTGCTGATTCAAAATGCTTGAATTCAGTCCGGACAGGGGCGGGAGGCAAAACTTCTGTTGTGATAGCAACCACAGTGTTCCTAGGGCCTAGGCACAAGGGCTCATATAAATAACTATTTACAGTAGTGGCGAAAACAAAGAAAATGAGAAGCAGAGGGGGACAAAAATGGCAAGCAGTAATCTGGAAAATGCTGTAAAACACAATCTAAAAACAGACTGCAGGAGCTGGGAGAAGAATCCTCCTACAGAACCCCAGTGAGCAGGAGTTGCTTCCTGCTGGGCTATATCCGAGACAAAAGGCCCCATTGACACAAACATCTGTTACTACTAAACACGAAGGCATCAATATTTTTCCTAAGGGCTTCTTTCCCGTTGGCTTTAAAGGGTTACTGTCTGCCAGGCGGTCAAACCCCAACCTTTTATGTGTCTGCAGCCGCTGCGTAAAGTGACTATTAGAACTTCAAACAAAGAATTGTGTCCAGGAAAGGGCCTCGTGTTCTTTACCCTCACCCCCACCCCACCCCGCCCCAAATAGAGACACTAGGGAAAAAGTCAGAAGGCAAATCCAAATCCACACTCTGAAAGACTCAAAACATAACAATCCCATCAATGGGAGGATGAGTGACCCAGTCCGATTTAACTGAAAAAGGAAACACAGCAGATTTAATCAGATGACCTGGATGTGTCCGGGAGGAAAGGAGAAGCAGGAAGGAGAAAGGAGGTGAGGGCTCCAGCGTAACTCGCATGCTTTACCTTAACACTTGCATCTCCTCGGCCGAGTTCTGTACCTCGTCCAGCAGACGCCTCCAGCGCAGGCAGGCCCTCAGCTCTTGCTGTTCCTGGGCCTCGGTGGGGGGCAGCTGTTCGGGCCGGAGAGACACAAACACACGTGCAGAAAGCACAGTCACTGCTGGAGCCCCTCGCGTGGGGCGAGGGCTGCCAACAGATCGCCTCCCTTTGTTTTAACCCAGCATGACACTGACAGTTTCCCTGCTCAGAAAAGCCAAAGGGCCAAAGAGGCTATTGGGTGGGTCCCTCAGAGAAGAACCAGCCGTACCCTCTGATGCTGGCCGTGGAGCAAGGCTGAGAGGGACCTGCTGGTCCTGAGACCCTCCCTCCACCCCCTCACCTCACCCCCCATAGCTGGCCGGGAAGAGCACCCACAACCCTAGGGGCCTGTTTCTACTTTGATTCCATCCAACCCTTTGCCTGCTTGGGCTTCCTGCACAGGGTGGGGAAGGTCCTTTCGACTTCCATTCTATTTTTCCAGCCCTCAATTTTGCTGAGGACGGTTTACCGTGCAGCCTGCGAATGACACCCAGACCAATCTGTGTGCATATAACCAGAAGTATATGCTGGAGCTCATTTTGGAGGAGTGGGTACGTATCAGAATTGGCTGCTGTCGATCTGATGTACTCACTGGACAATCTCTCTGGGGGGTGAGGGGATTCTGAGCAACAGAATATTCACTGGAAAGGGAAAATGTCTAGTATCTATAGGCTTTTCTTTTCTCATAGACTCTGAAAATTAAAAGTACCTAATGATTCATTCAATGGACATTTACAGGGCCTGGGAGGCCCTGGGGATATTCCGGAAATTGGGACAGAGCCCCTACCCCAGGGCCTGGCTGTGGAGAGAGATAGAGCACTAAGCATCAGAATGCAGGTGACAAGGGTGAAGGGAGAGCCTGCCTGCTCACCAGGGGTAGTCTCAGAGGCTGCCCTGAGGATCCTGTTGGGATCCTTAAGGCAACCAGGAGGCAGGCAGGGGAGAAGGGATTTCAGAAGAGGGAATGTCTAGGGATGTGGGAAGGCCGGGAGCAGGGCACTACCCTGGGGCGCTGGGCAGCTGGCAGAGGCCAGATGACAAACAGTTTTTGTGTGTCCTATGAAGGAGTATATCGAGGTTGGTGCCTAGTTACATGTTTCAAACCTGCAACAAATGCAATTCCCTCATCCCTGCAGGATGCCACTCTGGGTGGAATGCCCATTTCCATCTCTCTGTGACAAAGTTAAGGAAGAATTAATGCCTTGCCAGCCAGGGATGGTAGAAAGCACAGTCTCCCGGGCAACAAACTGATATTGCTGCTTTACTGACCACTGCCACTAACACATCTTTGTGCCCTCTTCACTGGTGGAGCCTGCTCTGACCACGGAATCAGACGGGGTGGCCGGCCCTGCCCTGACCCCCAAGTGCTCCTCTCCTGCTTGTAAAGTCTGGTGTGGGTCCTTGTCAAGGACCAGCATTGACTCTGTATCACCCTTAAAGGAAAGGCTCCGAGCAATGGATGTACTTTCGGAAATGTTTGTCAATTCTGTGCTGGGATCTGGAATGTCCACTTTGCCTCAGGGGCATTCCTATTTCCACATATTAAAGAGTTACCGTGTGCAACTTGAAGGATGATGAGGTGAGTGGTCCTCTATGCCAGGGTTCAGGGAGAAGGAGGCATAGTAAAATTACAAAGCAAGAACTCCTATTCCCCTTCAAGGCCCATGTCAGAAGTCACCTCCTCTGTGAAGGCTTCCTGGATCCCCTCAGATCTGGCCTTTTCCACCTTTAACTCCCCAAATATGTGATGTTTACATCTCTTTTCTAGTTCATTTCCTTCTACTTTCCACTATGTGATCTCCTTATTTTTACAACTAGACTATGATCTCTTTTGGAGTAGGGCTCTTTATAAGAGAGTAGTATGGAATTCTAAGTGTGGTGATCAGTCTGGGCTATTCAGAGAATATAATTTTATGCTGGTCAGTGAAAAAATACATAGGATTTCAACAGGCAGGAGGAACTTGAACAAAATCACACAGGTATGCACAAAAAAATGGGAACTTTGGAAAATGCGATAATCCAGCGTATAAGGGGTAGGGATGATAGGGAAAAGAAGTGATCCAGGTATCAGGAAGCAGTTTAGTTGCGACACTCTCATTAGAATTGGTGCCGATGCTTTAGGTAAGTGTCGTCAACTGGGAGCATGCTGGGTGTGCTTGGTTGACACAGTATTTTTGAAATGAGAAAATATCACAATATACAAATACAGACTTAAGACTTCCCTTTGGAAATTCGAAGTCCAGGCTAGGCCGAACCCTCCCTTGAACATGACAACAATTGGTTCAGCTGAGTGACAGCTGTCAGTTTGCCACCATCCTTACCATTCCCTAATCTGCAACACCAACTGCTTCATTCTTCATTCATCACTTGCCTGCAGACATTGGAGAGTATGACTCCTGATTTAAAATGTAATCCCATTATGTTAAAACAGAAACAAAAACAAAAACAAAAAACCACAAAAGAGCCCAAGGTCAATGTCACCACAGCCATAACCACAAAGGAGCCCCTGAGCCCGACACAGCCCAATTGTCTCTTCTTGTCTCTGCTCAAACGTCGCCTTCTCAGAGAAGCTGCTCTTACCACCTCTAAAATAGCACTTCCCCTGTCCCTCCCTAATCCAGCTTCATTTTCCTTCGTGGTACTCAATCGCCACCTGACACATTACAGGTGTATTTGCTTCTTTGTCTGTGCTCTCTCCTGCCTTTACATTGTGACCCCACGGGGACTAAGGACTCTCCTCTATACAGCCATCTCCCCAGCAAACAGAAGAGTGCTGAAACAGCAGCAGGTGCAAAACTCTTATCTGTTGATTGAATGAATGAATGAATGAATGAATGAATGAAGGGACAGGAAGAGAATCTGGCTCCTGGCAGTGAAATGCTTAGGGTCACTTAAACCTACCTGCTGTGCTTCAGCCCAAAACACATCTTCCAGGTGAGTGGCGAACCCTTCGCTCAGCCACTCCTCCGTCCAGTCGCGGGCCCCGATGGCCAGGCCAAACCAGGCATGAGCAATTTCATGGCAAAGACGGGTCCCGCAGAGATGGCTCCCTCCTGTCAAGGTGCTCTGAGAGAGGAAGATGATGTGCGGGCTGCGGAGAGCGGGGCGGGGGGGAACAAAATGCGGGAAGACTTGTTAGAGCCTGCCCTCGTGGCTACCCCAGTGGGGCGGCTTTCTCAGCCCGGCAAAGCCTGTTATTATCGTGTGCATGCTAGATCATGACTGATGGGCTTGCAGCTTAGATGCTTTTAGAAATAAACAGTGTGGCAGTTTGCACTTCTGGCAGCAGTTCAGATGGCCATGGCTGCCAAGCAGTCGTCTCCGTCATCAGACGGCTATTACCTGTAATAAGTAACCTGCACCGAAAGTTTTATGCTGAAAAAATTACCAGGCCCATGGAAGCATTTACTCTGAGATCTCCACTGTAAAAGAAGAGCAGGTGTGGGAATGTGAAGCCTATACTGTCAGGAGAGTGATCAAAGAAGACCCTTCAGCCAAATATCCGAGCAGCTTAAAAACAAATTGAGAAGTCATGCAGAAGGACAGGAAAAGCCGAGAAGAATGAAACCAAAAATTTTCCACTTCACATTGGGGTTGCTTGCTGCCTTGACAAACTAGCAGGGGCTGTGGGATGGGTGAAGTTTACAAGAAATTTAGATAAAAACCAAGTCTCAGGAAGGTAGAGATTTTCAACAAGATACCACCTTCTCTCTGGAGGCACTTATACAGTCACAGGACATGGAGAAGTTATCCTGAGAGAGAGAAGATAGGGAGTCAACCCGCCCAGGTGTGCAAACAGCCCCAGGGCTGGTACCAGCAGGGGAGATTTATCTAATCTCATTTTCAATACCTTGTTTTAAAACCCACAATAGCATGCTTAGAATTGCAGAGATGAAATGGGAGGAAGGAAGGCCAAAGAAAGAAGAGGCGAATGGAATGTCTCCTAGGCTTCCCTCCTTCTTGGGCAACTATTGTTTATCCAGGCCTGATTATAGTCTTCCTAATGAGGAATTTGCTCTTAATAAGTCTCTCCATTATCACTTGAACAAGTTGTGAACCTTCCAAACCGAGAAACTGTACATCCTGATTTCTTCCTACAAAAGCCATTTGTTTGCCATCATGTTGGCTCTGCACAAGCCAATACTGCTGGCAGATTTTCCTTCTGCCTCCAAGACCACCATTGCAGAAAACTCCACCTCTATTTCCCTTGCATAACATAACCCATTCAGCTAGGAGGTGCAGCTGAAATCAAGGGAGGCATGTGTACCAAAACAGCTTTCATGTGGAATAATAACAGGGCCGGTACGTAACTGAAAAAGCATCCACCAGGCTCTTGAAAGAGTCAATCAGAAGTCTCAGATCAGAGTGGAGCTGGGGCATCTGGGACAAAGGGAGGCAATGCAACAGCCACTAATGGGCAATAACCAGAAAAGGAAAAGGAAGGAAGAAAGTAGGGAAGAAAGGAAGGGAGGAAGGAAGGAAGGGAGGGGGAGAGGGAGGAAGGGAGGGAGGGAAGAAGGAAGGAAGGGAAAGAATGGAGAGGCTAGACCTAACTTCCTCTTACTGAGAAGGCCATTCCTGATGAAAAGACAAACTGTGCAACCTGGCATTTTCAAGGCAATGACCCCTGGCTGTGGCATGTGCACTGCTACAAAGAAAAGCCACAGAAATGTACTGAGTAAATAACATTCCAGACATACCGTTGGCAGTGGTTCACCTTTTTGGCTAAAACAAAACAGAAGTAACTTTGGGCCTTGTAAACAGGCTTGAAGACAAGCCTGCATTGGAAGGGCCCACCAGCCAGCCAGCCAGCCTGCCAGCCAATCTGCCAAACAGACAGACAGACAGTGCACACGTAGTGACAAACACTGTGGAGCTGGCCCAGCTGCTCAATCCCAGGAAGGTTCTACGAGCAAATGACTGTGAAATCGCAGCAATACCGTTCATGAAGAAACGGCCTCCCGTGCATAGGGAGACCTGACCGATGTTTCATCCCCCCCGTGGAAGCCCATTTATGCAACTATAAAGTCTGCAAGGGCCTGAAGGAATGCGCAGAGCAGCTGTGTGTGTGTGTGTGGGGGGGGGGTGCATTTCATTTTCCTGCCCTTTAATTTTTTTCTCCTGGAACAGCGTTTGTTTTTCCTCCACCAGCCTGCCTTCCCCCCTGGTAAGTACCTTGGAGCTGTCACGGCAGCCTTGGCACATCCTGGTTGGGCTCTGGCTGGACCCTGGGCATTGCGGGAAGCTAACCTAAATTCCCACTTCCCACCCTCAATCCTTCCTTTCTAGCCGGGGAATACATGCATTTCCTACTGTCCTGTGGGAAAGACTGGAGCTTAAATGTCCTGCCGGACAAGGAGGAAGTGCATCTAACTTGATATAAATTGCCCTATTAGCAGCAGAAAATATGCTCTTCTTCCTGAAAAGCAATTTTCCATCTGAGAACCAGAACCTAAAACCTCGGGCAGCCCGTTTTGCCCTTTAAAGTTGGGTTTTACCTACCGGTTACACTGGGTTATATTTCCCTATGAAGGAGACGACTTTTTTCTTAAAATGAAACTAAAAGCATGGCAGGAGGGTTTGGACTATCACTTCCTCAAGGGTTGTTAACACAATTTCCCTAAGAGGACCAAAATAATTTTCTATCAGGGGGAATCCCCTTCCCTCCTTTAAAGCCTAAATGCCAGACTTCTCATGTTAAGTAGAGTTTTAAAACTTTTTTTTTTAACACTGCTTTTCTTTAACCATGAGTGAAGCAAAGCATAACAAGGTTCTTAAGCTCAGTTCAAGGAATACAATTAAATATTCTTTTGCCAACAGCATCATGCACACCTTCACAGTAGAATGAAGTTTTGGAATTTCCTACTCTTCCTTTAACCTTAATTTATGCGTCTCACCCCTGGGTTCCTCAGACATTCCCGGGTTCTCAGGTCCTTATTCATGATGCTAGCCAGCCGGAATGATCAGTCTTTACCCTGACAAGGTCCATTCTAGCACAGTTTCTTTTTTTTTTTTTTCTTTTTCTGAAAGGCCCTGTGTCAA
>PVIY010055697.1:0-13620 GCA_004026745.1 Myrmecophaga tridactyla | reverse complement strand
CATGGTCTTTTGAAGGACCCAGGTCACACTGGGTACCACATTCTTTACAAAGGGATTTTTCAAAGGAATCGAAGGGTCACTTGTCTTTGATTTTACACATATCTCTGGATTGAAGAGAGCAAGCCAGCTCCATGGAACTCTGGCTTGATCATCTTGCTTTGGGGGCTTACACTTACTCACAGGCCCATAGAGTAAAACATCTTCCATAAAAAATGATTCTGGGGTCTGAGCATGATCTCTGGAGGACAATATAGATTGTACTAAATCAGAGTATTTTTCTTGGTCCACTTCTTCATAAGAGTTCACTTTTTTCTTCCTGTCACATGAAAAGGTAGTAGAGAAACCCACACAAGGTGCTGATTCTATGGAAAACCCTTTTGAACTTCGAAGCTTCCTTGCTAATGGTCTGACAAGCCTCCATCTTTAATGGTCACTTCCCTCCAATTGACTTGCAAAGTCCAGGACCTGTTATATTTTTGGCTTTCTCAGAAGAGTCCAGGCAGGGATGCAGAGCCTGGATTGATTCCTTAGGAGTGAGGAACCACTCAAGACTGAGAATTTCATGGATCCTGCACTTTTAAATAGAGATCCTATAGGGTTTTTTTTCCTTGTTCAGTTTTGTTTTGCATGGGCAGGCACCAGGAATAGAACTTGGGTCTCCAGTATTCCTACAGAGTTTTGTTTGTTTGTTTGTTTGTTTTTATTACATGGTCAGGCACCGGGAAATGCACCTGGGTCTCTGGCATGGCAGGTGAGAACTCTGCCACTGAGCCACCACCTTTGCCCTCCTATAAGGTTTTAAGTACAGGAGTGATATGATCTGACTTTTCCTAACCACCAAAGGCTATAGACAGTAGGGGCACAAGGGTATAGACCAGTTAGGAAATTATTGCAATACCCTTGTCAAAAATAATGATTCTTAGAACCAGTTGGTAGCAGAGGAAAGGTGAGAAGTTGTCAGAGTCAGGAGATGTTATGAAAATAATTATACCCTGATTTCCTGGGAAACTGAGGAGCTGGTAGGAAGGAAAAAAATAGAATTATGCCAAATTTTGTGTTCAGAAGTTGAAAGGGTAGAATTTTATTAACTGATCTGGGAAATGAGCAGATAGATTAATTTTTGGAAGTGAGTGGTCAGAATTCAGTTTTAAACATGCTGAATTTGATATATTTATTATTTAACATAGAAAAAATAAGCATTACCTACTTGTGGAATTTTTTACCTAAGGATCATAATCAGGATTCCGTGGGAAGATTTTGGGCATTTGCAAACCTTCTACAATTTTGTGTGTTTATACAGATATGCATTTTTTGGGAGAACTTTTGCATTTATAAAGCTTTTAAAGAGGTCCATGATTCCAAATAATTAAGAGGTATTAAATATTTTATCATAAAGAAGTCACAATATCCAGGGTTTAGAGAATATATATATATATATATATATATATATATATATATATATATATATATATATATATATATATACTAAGCTCAAATGAATGATTTTTAGGGAAATGACATTAAGAATACAAATTTTGAAGTAAGCAAATTGCTGTTGCCATCAGTAAATTGTGTCTCTCATTTCAAACAAGATGGTGATAATTTCCCGTGTATCCAAAGATACACATGTATAAAAGGATTGTTAATCTAGTCTCCCAAACCACATTTTCACAGTTAAGTTTATCTGTTCTTACATTTATGATGGCTTCTGTAAGAAAGTTCGACAAATTACAGTCATAGAATGTGAGCGCTGTTAAAAAATATCAACTCAATTTTTCATATGGGTGAACTGTATTCCGGGGGGGGGAAGAGGAAGATGGTAAAATAATCCAAGGGTTTAATTTTGGAGTTGGGTCCTGATCGTAGGATTCTGCCACCAATGGTCAATGCTGCTTTCTCAACTTACATGAGAGCACGTAGCAAAATTATTAAACCTTAAAAGTTTAGTAAGGCCTTGAATGGCAGCCCCATTTGGGTTTAGATATGTGGCCTTATTTTTTCTTCCTCAGGCTTAGCTTTTATAAATGTAAGGTCTAATTCCTCTGATTCAGATTAAGAATAATTATCTCTAAATATAAATTTATTTCAGATAACAATCTACACATTTCATCCATATTTTCCTTAATGCTCCATTTATCTTATAACATAGATATTTTTCTTTCCTTTTCAGAAGTGAAGACTTTTAGATTGCCAGTTTGTTAAAACACAGTTCCAAAATTGCCATCATGTGGGAGTCATGGCGCTGGGGCCCAGCCTCCACTAGTGGCCAAAAGTTGGCTGCTGGGAATCCAGAGCTCATGCTCCTGCAGAGGGCACCCAACATATTGAAGCAATAGCCATTCCTTTAACTTTTCTTGCTAAGGGAACCACTATCCTTACCAGATAGATTTGGTGTGGAGGAAACTTCCTGGAAGTGACAGAAGATTCTGGCTAAGATACCTTTCAGAAAATACAGTAACACACTGTAAGTATGTAAGTAACACAGCAATTACTTGTTTCATTACATCAGTCAAGACAGGAATGATGTACCTTTTCATTACTGATGATGATTTTGAATGTTCTCAAGCATTTTATTTTTTGACTGGGATAAAGAAGAGATTCGAGAGCACTGACAGCACCTCCATATGCCATGGATAGTGAGTGCTCAAGTGTCTTGGCTGCACTGCTCAAGCATCATTTTGAGAATAAGGGGCTTAAACAAAGGGATAGAGATTCAAACCCAAGTAGATGAACTAAAGGAACCATTGTCAGAAACCACGGCTGAAAGACTGGAGTTATTGGCAGCCCCAACAAAAATCTTGTTGATTCATCTGTCACCTTTAAAAGGACCAGAAGAAGCCTTGCTGAAAGCCATGAGTATGAAGAATCTCACGCTGACCATCATCAACAATGCATTGATTTTGTGTTGCTCTATATCATTGTCACCTCTCTGTGGTGGATTTATGCAGCCAAGCTGTGTGAAGAACTAAGAAAGAAAAAGTCATTTGACAAGGATATGAGACAGTAAGGAGTTGAAAGCAATCTATGTGGCTCAAATCTTTCACTACTAACAGTATCTGCCTCTTGTCACTTTCTTTTTCTTAAGGAACCTTCTTTTATGCCTCCAGATTTATCTTTTGCCTATTGACCAATTGATTCCAGTGCACCTGAGATTTAACAATTTATTGCAGGAGTAGCCTTTAAAAAGCTGTTTTCTTGTATCATTGATTTAACTAATGTCTGCTTAGGAAACATTTTGGGTTTCACTTGCACAACGCTGTCAGCAAGGTGGAAACTACCAGTTTTATGAGCTGTGTACTAAGGAACTTTGCATGTGAATGCAAACGTTTTCAAGATACAGTCCTGCTTATATCTTATCCTAATGTCTTTGTTATAAGAGTTGTAGGTGCTTCAAAACAATAAAAATGGAGAATAGTTGTTATTTTGGGAATTGTAATCAAATTGTTAGTGCTGCTTGTTTTTAGGAGCCATGACAGATTAACTATTATAAACATTTTATATAAGTCAAATGGGGAATATTTTTCTAGTCCATTAGAAGCACACATAGTTGTCCTTGTTCCCCTAGTGTTTACTCTCAAGAATGAAGTTCAATGTGCTGATCATTCACAATAGGCTTAATAGCTTGACATCCTATTTCTGCATTACAATTGATTTGAGAAGAGGATGGAATAGAAGATAATAGAATAGGTAGCAGAGGGAGCGGAGAGGGAAATTGCTCTAGCTCACCAAATATAAAGTCGAGAACTACATTGGATATGCTAGCATTTTAGTTGTATAAGGACATGTGCTGTGGGGAATTCTTTCCATTCTGGGAAAAACCCAAAATGAACAGAGTCAACAGTCAAATCCTGGGTTTGGATCCTGGGTTTGGATTCAACTGTTGTTGAATAATAATTTGAGCATCCTTTGTAGGCTAATAAATTCTTTAATCTCCCTAGTTTTGGAGAATTCTTTTGTGGAACTTGAGAGTAGACAGTATGATGTATCAAACCAATATAAAATAGTGCAACATTCATTTAATTGCAGTAAGATAACTGGACTAAAATCATACTGCTTAGGCCACTCCACCACCTGTTATCTAATATATATTTTTGATGTGTATCTGAAAGGAAGATATCTGATGCCCTAGATCTAATGATATTTATCTATCAATAAGTGCTTCTAAATAGAAAAGATATTATATTTGACTATTTTCAAACAAAAGAATAAATTTGTCTATAGAACCTGGTCACCTGTTTAGACTAGCCTTTCGCCTTGTACATATGTGTCTCCCATAATCGGGCCCACAGTCCCAGTTCTTCCATATAAATCTCTAGATTCTTCCTACCTGATTCATTTATTTGAAATATATCCTAGGCCCAGTAGAACTCTTTTCAAGTAGGTCATGCATGGAACAAACATTGTTCCAGCCCTCTTTATCAAAACAAATGCCTTCTAATTGCATCAACATTTCCTGTTGTAAAACATGTCTGCTCTAGACAAAAATTTAGCACTTCTGAATAATAGTTTTCAAATAGCTTTAATCCAAAGAAAAAGGCTTAAAGCTTATTTCCCTTTCATAGACACACCAGGATAAAATTAATTTTCATGTTTTAGGGATCAATTACTTAACTGTTCTTTTGCCTACTTATGTATATAGTTTGACAGACTATTTCCATGTTATTTTAATCATCCTGAAGTCTCAGAAATAAATAAAATAAGACAAGAAACCGTTGGAATATGTGGTAACACCTATTTGCTTTTATCTTTGTAAGCTGTCTACTAATGTAGTGGAGTGTATTTAAAAATCACTGTAGCAGAAATACAGCTGTAGCTTTTGGAAAACTGCTGTCTCTTTACTTGGAACATAAACTATAAAATTGTTGCTATTCTGAGATGGTTAGGATAAAAGCCATTTACTTCCATTTGACAGTTCATAAATGGTATGTAAGTATAATAGTTCAATCTGTAAAAGAGAAAATGAGAATAATACAAATGGTTTTGGAATCATTGTAAGATTTATATGTTTTAAGTTACTTGCACTGAATCATGTAATTCGTAGGTGAGAAAGGAGGGTAAACTGAGAAATTTCAATTCCAAAGATAATACAGTATTTGTTGGGAGAGAAAATGAATTAGGAAGTTATGAGAAAATGTCATAATATAAAATGGAAATGGAGACAGGATTGTTGCTCTTTTCCTTAATCTTGTATTTTGGCTTTCCTTAATATAAAGATAGTAGATTTCCTTTGGTACATGAGAGAACAAACACATTTACTTTACTATGAGTCTCCAGCAATATATTTTCTCCATTCCCCCAAGTTAAAGAATCAAAGGCAAAAGTATAACAGCTGTAAGAGAGAGATAAAATATATGAGAAATGATGGATAGATAGATTGCAAAATGCTTTAAGCCTAAGGGAAGATTCTAAGTGACAGTCTCTACTGCATGAAGCAGTGATTTATAACAAACAAGTTTCTATGAATTTATGTATTTTTGCCTATTTAGTTTTATATGACATATTTATAATTTGAAATGTAGACTATTTCAATATGATGCATATTTCCTAAACATAACAACATTTTAGAACATAAAACTTGAGGTTGCACTAAACTAAAAATTTATATTATTGATTTTCAAGGAGAGATGAAAGTTTGCTGAAGGACAAAATAAGGAAGGATAGCAGGGCCAGAGCAAAAAACACATGGCAAGGACAAAATTATGGACCACATAATATACTCTAGAAAATTTAATTAGTCAAATTTGAAAAAATCGTATAAACAGATGCAATTAACATTTATATTCTGACAGACCTACAGAGAGTGCATTTTGAATATAATACTATGTGTTTCATCATATCCTCAATAATATATCATCCCTGAACTGCAAATCAATTGTAATTGTGTCTTTGGAGACTGAGGTAACTTTTTCTGGGTTGCTATAAGGAAGGAGTCTCAAAGGGCTGTTGTGGAAATACATATATCATATCCAGCAAAGGCAATCCAAAGCATCAGAGGAGGGACAAAGAATGACATTTCCAGAAAATAGCCTTACTGACCAAGGGTGAGTACATTGGATCAGGAACAGCTAAACATTTGGTCTCTCTGTGCCATCAGCTATAATTAGGAAATAGGGCTTCAGTATCTGGTCTGGCTCTCAAATGGTTACTTCTGTGCTGTAGGTTACACACACAAACACACACACACAAACCCATGCACTCACACACCACATACATGCACATGTATAGTCAAACACTCATATGCTGCCTTTAAGGCAGGATGCCACCCAATGATGTATCTGACCCTCCTTTTCAATTGGAAATTCAGTCTTGTAGCTGCACTTGAATCATCATATATTCACCTACCTAGTGGAGAAACCTACAGGACAAAAAATACAGCATGCTGTTTGACACTTGACAGTGCTTCCCAAGCTGTCAGGGGATACATTTTCATTTCTCAATACTGATTTTTTATTTACCACAGAATTTTGTGTGGTTCCAGGGAAGGAAGCAAGAAGAAAGGCTACTACAGGGGAAGACATATTTTACAACTCATTCATATCTGATATTTTCTGTGCTTTTTATTTTACATTCACATATTAATTGGACTCATTTCAAATTCAAAATAGATTTGAAGTCTTGGGAATGAGTCCTCTCTTTTACTTATTCTTCCTTCTTACTGGTCTTATGCTACATGAAATGCTGAATCCTTCTTTGATATAAATGTAACTACCCATTTATTCATCTTAGAAATATTTATAGAGTTCCTATTAGTTACGAAGAACTATGTTGGAGATACAACATTAAAAGAAACAGTCAAATTGTTTTGCGCTTATGGATGTTGTATTGAGGAGGGATTAAAATTATCAACTTAACAAGATTTGGAAGAAAACAATACATATGGGGGAAATGGAGCAGTCTGAGCAGAGTAATATGGAGAGGTGAATGTCAGCATGTACATTAAAATAGATGATTAAAGGGGTGCAAGGATAGTTCAGAGGTTAGAATGCCCGAATTTCATGCAGGAGACCTTGGGTTTGAGTTCCAGACCATGCATCCCCCCACCAAAAAAAAAAACAAAACAAAACAGATGATTAAGATGGGCTTAATTGAGGAAATGACATTTGAAAAGGACTTACAATAGATGTGGGCATGCCACATAATTCTTTGAGCAGTTCAATATCTTGATATTGGGGCACAGTTGAACTTTTTTGAGAAACAGTAAGATTGCCAGCAAGTCTGGAAGAGAGTGAATGTTGGGGTAAATATTAGGAGATGAAAATATTTATTAATGGAGGCCCAAGCTATACAGGAAATTTAGAGTATTGTATGGAATTTAACTTTAGAGCAAAATAAGAGCGCTTACAGGGTGCAGGAGTGACATGACCTGACTTTATTTTTTGTATGCTGTATGACAGGGGCCACATTTCATTCTTTTTTCTATCTGATTATCCCATTATTACAGCACCACTTGTTGATTTTGCTTATTTGTTTTTGTCTGTTTCTTTGCTGTTTATTTGGGGGGAGTGCATAGGTGGGAAATTGAACACAGGTCTCCCACATGGCAGGCAAGAATTCTACCACTGAATTACACTTTCACCTCCATGACCTGACTTTTTAATTAAAGACCTACAGGCTATAGATAGTAAAGGTTACAGGTGTGGACCAGTTAAAAGATTATTGAAATGTTCTTGGCAAAAATAATGGTGTTTGCACCCAAGTGATACCAGTGGAGCTGGTGAGAAATAGTCAAATTAAAGATATGTCACGAAGGTGAGGACCCCAGGATTTCCTGGAAGTTTGAAGAGCATATTGAAGGGAAAGTGAGTAAGATAATGCCAAATTTTTGGCTTGAGAAACTGAGAAGGTGAAATTTTATTATCTAATCTGGGGAATGAGCAGATCAATTTTTGGAAGTGATATGTAGGAATTCTGTTTTAAATATGACATGTTTTACATACTTATTATTAATCACTTGTAATTATAGGATGTTAACATTGGAATGAAAGTTAGGTATCTTCTAGTTGTTAAATTCTTAATATGAATTTCATAACCAGAAATTCCGGGGATGGATTTCTGGTAATTGTAATCTCTAAAATTTTATGTGTTTATGCAAACGTGCATTTTGGTGGGACAATATTTGCCTTTACCAGTTTCTTAAACATGGTCTATGATTCCAAAATGTAAAGTGCTATTAATCATCTGCAATTAACAAAGTTAAGAAAAAGGGGTAAACAATACATACAAGCTCAAAAAACTGAATTTTAGGGAAACACCTATAAAAATGCAAATCTTGAAATAAAAAAAAATAGTGGTTTTGGTACATTGTGTTTCTGACTTCAAACAAGTTGATGGTAATTTGCCATGATGTATCTGAAGATATATGCATATGAAAAATTGTTAATCTCTTCTCCAAACTATATTGTCATGGTTGCCATTATCTATTCATATTTTTAATGATTTCTACAAGACATATTTACAAATGGCAATCACAGAAAGTTGGTTTCCTAGATTGAGGTGTTGTTGAGACTCTCCCAAGATTATTGAGCTTCCAAATGATGGAATCAGATTTTGATCAGGTCCCATTTCAATTATGCAATTCTGCTTGTGCCAGACCTGTCTGCCTTATATGGATTACCTATAGTGTCTGTGTTCAGCTGTTCACTCAGTTGGGACTAGTTGATCTAGAATGGCCCCAGTAACATGTCTGGAGCCAGCTTGCTGTCAGCTGGGGAGACAGAGAAAGCACAGCTAGACATCTGTGGTAGTTAGATTGAATTGTCAACTTGGCCAGGTGAAAGGCCGCTAGTGGACATGAGCCAAAGATATGTGAACATCATCTGTTGCTGATTACATCTACAGTAGGCTAGGAGTTGTGCCTGCTGCAATGAATGATATTTGACTTAACTGGCTGGTGCTTAAATGAGAGAGTGCAATGGAGCACAGCACAAGCAACTCAGCATACCTCATCTCAGCACTTGCAGCTCAGCCCAGGTCTTTGGAGATGCAGAAAGAAATCACTCCAGGGAAAGTGGTTGGAACCCAGAGGCCTGAGAGAAGGCCAGCAGAGTTCACTCTGTGCCTTCCCACATAAGAACCTCAGTTGAAAGTTAGTTGCCTTTCCTCTGAAGAACTAATGAAATAAATCCCCTTTGATTAAAAGCCACTCGGTCTCTGGTGTCTTGCATTCTGGCAGATAGCAAACTAGAATAACATCTAAAAAGCTAACTCAATTGTGTTTACATGGTGGAGGTAGGATTCCAAACTGAAAATAAAGGCAATCAAAACCTCAGAGACACAAGCTGGCTGGGAATTCATGTGGCACAGACTTTGGTACAACGTATTGGCCAAAGCAAAGCAAAAGGAATCCCAGGTTCAAAGGGTGGACAAACAGATCCCATTCTTGACATCAGGGCCTATAAAGAAATGTACCCTGTCTTTTTTCTTTTTTTAAATATGGCAACAAATCATTGGGTTGCAGTTTAGTTTTTGTATGTCTTTCAGTTATAGCAGAGCTGGGTACTAAAATATAATGTAATGAATTTGTGGTAGAACTGTATTACCTGCAGAAGTACAAATAATGACTATAATATCAGTTCTTCTAATGGAGCATTAAAAGTTTTCATCAAATCTGTTCGTGTATCTCTTTCAAGACCTTGTAGTTTTTTGTGTGTAATAGAGATAGGAAGCTTACATTGCAAGTGCACACTTTAAAGTTTCATGTCTTTAGGACTTCATTAGCAACTTGAGGTTGATGTACTATGTAGATATGAATTTATGTTTAGAAGACAATTTGAGAATTACTTTCTTTGTTTTCTGCCTACCAGGATAAGAACCCATTTTATACAATTGTTAGTCATTCTTACCAGAAATTCTTAATGCATCATTTTACTGCCTTTACTAAAAGATTGATTAGTAGGTGACAGAGGACAGGATTTAAGAGAGTTTCCAGGTAAGAAAGAACCCTTGAGCTCCTTCAATTTATTACCTCGTTTTTATATTAAAAATGTAGATCTGACTGTATGGCTTCCTCATTATGGTAATAGCTTCCAATTGCATTAAAATCCTCGTGGCTAATCTGCTAATACCTTTCTTCACCCCATCTTTGTACAGTCTCTCATAGTTCCTTGAACTCACCAGACTTTCTCCCTTGTGAGAACTGTCATTCATTCTCTTTATTCTTTGGGACTGATCTCTTCTCTCTCCTGACCCCTAAAATGATCTGCCAACTAGATGAGTGCTCTTATATTTCAGGTCTCCAAGAATATATCTTCCTCTTGGAAACATTTTTAAGTGGACCAGAAAAATAATATTTTGCCAATTGTTATGCTATTTAGAGGCAGGAAAAGATGATAGTTATTGGCACTGTGAAATGTTCCCAAAGTTTCCCAAAGTCATTGAATATATATGAACCTGATGAGGGCCAGTCATAACTTTCTTTGCCTAAACAATAGATAATGCGGCAATGTATATGTGGAAACACTGAGTGCAACCATGATATATAATTGATAGAGAAAGTTCCAGCTTACCATTGAAGAACTAACTTTATAAGCCAATATTTTGCATATTATGCATACAATAATAATAAATTCCTGTTGTGATAACATGATTTCAGGAAAGACTTTAGCATACAAATAGTAACACAGTGTCATATATTTGACTGTGAATCTCCTAAAGTATGTGAGATTGTTATGGAGAAATTGATTATGTGAGTAATTTAGTTAGTTGAAGTCTTGAGTGGATAAAACAATTTGTGAGACAGAAGATTGTAAAAATAACCTGAAGTCAGCTTGTTAAGAACCTTGAATGTAATTTAATATTTAAATATTAATTAAATCTGCAGTTTATGTGCTAATGAGTAAAGATCACTGATATAGAAGTAGTAAGATAAATAGAATAAACTTCAGGGCTCTGAGCTTCTATAATCAGTTTTATTAATCATTTGCATCCTCACTGAATGTTACCAGGTATATTTGAGACATTATGACACCCACTACTTGTTTCCTAACAGCCAGAACTCTAGACCTCAAGTGAGAGGACATGGGTTTGCGTTCTAGCTAAAATTTTAACTCTAGTTGAAAATTAAATATTTTCCATTGATAGAGGAAAAACCTTTCTTGGTTTCAGCCTTCTGCTACTGCCTTTATAGGCAGACAGGATGTCAGTTTGCAATTGAGATCATAAACTCTTATACAGCCATGTTAATTATCTTAAAAATATGCCTTCCTCTTGGCTTCCCTGAAGAACTTGGGAACACCAGAACAAAGACTGATGGATCCATGATTTCTCAATGCTTTGACACACAAACAAGGATTTTGCTTAATGTTCAACATCCCCAGTATCAAAAAATGCCTGAACCATGGTTATATATTTTCCATTAACTAAGGGAAAATGGAAAACAAAGTATTCTTAATTTAAATATTTTTAAAGCTGTTTTCAAATTTAATTAAATTCAAGTAGTCAGAAGGCTAGAACATTATCTTTGCCAGGAAAACAAGAAAGGAAAATAATTCATGTATAAGAGAGAAAAAATGACTTGCTCATTCAGAACAAGTGCTCTTGATTAAGAGAATTCTGGGTTCCAACACCGATTCTGTGTTTATTAAGTCTGTGACTTTGAACATGTACTTAAATCTCAGAAGATTCTGATTCATCAACTATAACAAGAGATTCATAACTAAACCTACCTAACAAGTTTGCTGTGTTACATGGCAGGAGTAGTAACTCTATATTGGTATTTGTAAAAATATCAGTAAAATACCTGGCTCAGAGTAAGTTTTCAATATATATGGAAAGATGCTGACATTTTTGGGTGTCCAGGATGGACTAAACAATAGCCAGCTATTTTCACGTACGTCTACTCAGTCAGACAAACTACCAGAAGCTGTTGATTTCCTTACTTGGCTTCATTTACTCAGCTGCCTGATGAGAATAAGAGCTTGACCACTCTTTAATAGCTAATAATTGAAGAGTCCTGGTTTTAAATCCAGATCTGATACCCATTTCAGTGGTCTTTTTAAATCATAGACTGAAGTTCTGGAATTCTAGGTAGTAAGTAATGAAAATCCATAAGCCTCTAAATATTTGTCAATTTAAAATTGACACCCTTGTTCACTTTTTTACAATATGCATCATCGAATAATTTTTTTCTCATGATCATAATTAGGTTTTCTCTTCTGAGGACATGGAAATGGAAAATCGCACCATCCTGACTGAATTCATCTTGGTGGGCTTTACTTCTGATCCCCAGTTGCAGCTGATTCTATTTAGAATATTTCTGATCCTCTACTTGGTAACCTTGTCAGGGAACAAGACCCTTGTTATCTTAATATGGACTGATTCTCGCCTGCACACACCCATGTACTTTTTCATTGGCAACCTGTCTTTCCTGGATTTCTGGTACACATCTGTGTACACACCCAAGATCCTGGCCATTTGTGCCTCTGAAGATAAATGTATGTCCCTGGCTGGAAGTGGAGACCAACTCTTCTTTTCCTGTGTTGTAGCCTACACTGAGTGCTATCTCCTAGAGGTCATGGTGTATGACCATCACGTGGCAATTTGTAGCCCACTACTCTATTTAGGTAAAATGTCCAGGTCTCTCTGTACTGGCCTCGTTTTGGGCTCATATTTTGGAGGCCTCTTGAATGCCATAGCCCATATTGCCAACACTTTCTGCCTGAAATTCTGTGGTAAGAATATAATTGACCATTTCTTATGTGATGTTCCACCATTGATAAAAATGTCCTGCACAGATACCCAGGTCTATGAAAAAGTCCTCCTGGGTGTGGTGGGCTTCACAGTACTGTCCAGCCTATTTGCCATCCTGATTTTCTATTTCAACATCCTCCTTGCTATCCTGAGGATCCGCTCTGCCTCTGGAAAGTGCAAGGCCTTCTCCACCTGTGCTTCCCACCTGATCTCAGTCATCCTCTTCTATGGGTCCATGCTCTTCATATATTCAAAACCTAGCTCCACTTACTCCTTGGCAAGCAATAAAGTGGCTTTCTTGTTCTACACAGTGTTGAACCCATTGCTCAACCCTCTCATCTATAGCATAAGGAATAAGGATGTCAAAGAGGTTTTCAGAAAAGCAATACACACTCTACAACCACAAAGATGACATGTCATAATTGGTGCTTTTGCTGAGTGTTCTTATTGCATTTTCCATATGATCAACTTATAAACATGTTTGTAAACATGGCAAGATTTCATTTAAATTTACAAATTGTACATGAAACAATGAAATATGGAGTAAACACCCCTTGCATTGTTTTTACTTTGCTTTAATGTAAAATATTTGAAACCTTAAATATTGGGTTTTGAGATTGGACAGAGATAAGGGAATAAGAAGTTATTTTATTCATTCACTGTTTGATTTTGCAGCTTGGTGACTGAACTATATTGGGTAAGGAGAGGACATGAAATTGCTACAATATTGGAAATTTGATCTAGAAATGTTAATTTTATGAGACCTTCATCTTAGTTTATCAGCTGTTATAATAAGTACCACATATATCTCACCATTTCAAAGGCTGGAAGTTTTGTGTACTCCTGGGGTTGGTAGTATTTTTTAAGTTTTATACTTTTTGATTTGTCCCTTAATTCTTCCATGAATGCCTGCTTCCATATTTACCTGATGTT
>PVIY010055696.1:0-13619 GCA_004026745.1 Myrmecophaga tridactyla | reverse complement strand
TATAGCTTTCACAATGTGACTGTGTGATTGTGAAAACCTTGTGTCTGATGCTCCTTTTATCTACCTTGTCAACAGATGAGAGGAATATATGGAATAAAAATAAATAATAGGGGGAACAAATGTTAAAATAGATTTAGTTTGAAATGCTAGTGATCAATGAAAGGGATCAGTAAGGGGTATGGCCTGTAAAATTTTTTTTTTCTGTTGTCTTTTTATTTCTTTTTCTGAATTGATGCTGATGTTCTGGGAAATGATCATGATGATGGGTATGCAACTATGTGATGATATTGTGAATTGCGGAGTGTATGTGTTGGGAATGTTTGTGTTTCTTGTAATTTTTTTAATTAACAAAAAATTTAAAAAAAAATTTGAAAAAAAAAGGTCATTGCTCAGATAACCCTAAAGATCGAGAGAATGAGCAAACAAGAGGGAGGAAGTATAATTGAGAAATTAGGATTTAAAAACCATTAAGACTATTAGATACTTCTTTTTATTTTCTAGTGTATTAGAATAGCTAGAAAAAAATATCTGAAATTGTTGAACTGTAATCCAGTAGCCTTGATCTTTGATAATGATTGTATAATTATATAGCGTTCATTGGTGTGACCATAAAAACCTTAGGACTGACACTTTCCCTATCTAGTATATGAGTAGATGAGTAATAAAATAAAGACAAAAAATAATAATAGGTGGCAATAATGGGTATGCGATGTTTTGGATTTCCTTTTTATTTCTTTTTTTTTGAGTAATGAAAATGTTCTAAAATTGATTGTTGTGATGAATGCACAACTATATGATGACACTGTGAGCCACTGATTGTATACTTTGGACGGATTATATGATGTGTCAGTATATCTCAGTAAAATTGCATTTAAAAAACAAACAAAAAATTGAATTTCATTACAATAAATGGCTTTCTTATGTTGAAACATGTTGCATATTGATCATGGTGTCTAAGTCTTTTACTGTGTTGTTGGACTCAGCTTGCTAGTATTTTATTGAAGAACGTTGCATCTATATTTATAAAAGATATTGGTCGCTCATTTTCTTTTCTCATGGTATCTTTATCTGATGTTGACATTAGAGTGATGTTGTTCTTGTAGAATGGGTTAGGGAATATTCCCTCTTCTTCAACTTTTTGGAAGAGTTTGAGGAGAATTGGTGTTAAATGGTGCTTATAATAACGGTAAAATTCACCAGTAAAACCATATGGCTCTAGGATTTCTTTCTGGGGTGCTTTGATTATTGATTCAATCTCTTTCCTTTTTATTGTTTATTGAGATCCCTTATTTCTTCTTGTGTCAGTGTAGGTAGTTTGAGTTTTTCTAGAAATTTATCCATCTCATCTAGTTATTTGTCAATTTGTCCATTTCATCATGTACAATTGTCATGGTATCCTCTTATAATCTTTCTTATTTCTGTCTGGTTGGTAGTAATGTCCTCTCTTTATTTCTGTTTTTTTGTTATTTAAATCCTCTCTCATTTTTTTTCTTTTTCAGTTTAGCTAAAGGTTAGTTGATTTTATTGACCTTTTCAAAGAACCAACTTTTGGTTTCAGTGATTCCCTCTATTTTTTTTTAAATTCTATTCAATTATCTCCACCCTAAACTTTAGTATTTCTTTCCTTCTGATCACTTTGGTTTGCTCTTCTTTTTCCAGTTCACCAGTTGTGAGGTGAGGTCTCTTATTTGAGATCTTTCACTTTTTTAATGTAAACATTTAAACCCATAAATTTCCTGTTCTGTGCCACCTTTGCTGCATCCCATAAGTTTTGGTATGTTATGTTTTCCTTGTCATTTGCCTAATTTATAGATATTCTTAATATCTTTAAGATATTTCTTAAACTCCCTAATACTTTCTTCTTTGGTTCCTTGGTTGTTTAAGAGTGTGTTGTTTAATATTTATATAATTTCCAGTTATCCCTCTTATTGATTTCTAGCTTCATTCCATTGTGGTCAGAAAAGACACATTATATGCTTTTAATATGTTTTAATTGACTGAGACTTGTTTTGTGACCCAACTATGATCCAACCTGGAAAATGACTCATGTCAACTAGAGAAGAATGTATATTCTGCTGCTGTTGGATATAGTGTTCTATATAAGTCTGTTAGGTCTAGTTATCAATCATCTGTCTAGCTGTTCTATCCAATATTGAAGGGGTTTATTAAAGTCTTCTACTCTTTGTTTTTTTGTTTTTTTTTTTTTTTGGTTGGGGGTGCATGATCCAGGAATTGAACCTAGGTCTCCAGCATGGAAGGCAAGCATCCTACCACTGAACCACCCATAACCACCTTAATGTCTCCTACTCATGATGTCTATTTCTCCCCACATATCTGTCAATATTTGTTTCATGTGTTTTTGGACTCTGCTATTAGCTGCATATATACTTATAATTGGGATGTCTTCTCGTTGAATGCACCCCTCTATCCATATAAAGTGCCTCTTTTTGTATGATGTAACAGTTTTTTTATATAATGTCTATTTTATCTTATATTATTAAAGCTACCCTATGCCACTTTTGATTACTATTTGCATAGAACCTTTTGTCCCATCTTATCACTTTCAACCTACCTGTGTCTTTGAATTTAAGGTGAGTCTTTGAAAACAAAATATAGTTTGGTCATGCTTTTTAATTCATTCTGCCGATCTCTGCCTTTTGACTAGAAAGTTTAATCCATTTACATTTAAAGTAACACTGATAATGCAAGACTTTCTTCTGCCATTTTCAGCTTGGTCCTTGTAAATCTTATACCTTTCCTGTCCCTCAATCTTTCCATTAATTCCTACTTTCATTTTTATTTTATTTTATTGTACTATTTGAATCCCTTCTCATTTATTTCTGTATATATTTTTAAGATATTTTCTTCATTGTTATCATGGGGTTTAAATGTATCATTCTAAGATCTATAACAATCATGTTTGATTTGATACTAATAAAACTTCAATTGCATACACAGTGTACATGGTTAAAAACTTCTGAAACAGAGATTACAAGATTTGATCAAGACCATATAATGATCCAGCTGCAAAGAGGAGAAACAAATCTCTATTACCTGACTCCTGACATTGGGTAGAATATTTAAAATATCTGCTTTATACAACTGTCTTTATCCCAAGTCATGTAAGTTTATCATGGCCTTAGATTTAAGAAATGACAAAATCTGCATTTTAGATTGTTCAGTTTTTACCAATCATCATTGGTGATGGCAACACCATCATTAAAACTATTTATTCTTATGGCACAGAGCATTATGTTAGCTATTCTGTCCAAATCCATATTTTAATTTCACTTAGAATTGATTTGCCCATTGGTGATTTATTTTTGCTTTGTACTATTCCAGGTACATTGCTCACAATGATGATTCTATCCTCTAGTTCCTTCAAGCAATCATATATGTACTTTGCAGATGGCAGCACTTATTTATAGTAGGATGGATCTCATTAAATGTGATTACTCAATGTTTCTGCCTCTTGATTTCTGTGTATTCTAAATTCAACTTTAGGATTTCATCAAAGGAAGAAGCAGCCTTTTATTTCCATGGTTAACCTAGGTTCAATGCACTTGTCTACCTTCCTGCCCACTTCCTTCTCGTTCTACCCCCTTGTGTCTTTAGTCTCTTCTCACTGACTCCTTCCAATCTATATTCATATTCCCCATCTCACACCTATAAAATCGGAGGTGAATGCAAATGCACTCTCACTTTATGTTACTGCTCTCGTGACTGGCTGTATGCTCCTTCCTTTTGCAGTCAAAATTCTTCAAGCGATCTACAAGCATTACCTTTGCTCTCTAATGCTTGCTTACTCCTTTTCCTTTCAAATTTTGACTTCAGCATCACATAGGATTTCTGGACCATGCACAAAGACCCAAAATAATGTAATTCTATGAGATTTTGTTGGCAGAATTTTGAGATGATACATTAGCAAACATAATCTAAAAAGCTTCTAAAGCAAACATTAAAAAGCCAAGGAGTGAGAATTAAATAACAAGTTTCCAAGAGTTCAGCAAAGTAACCTGTTTCTACTATCATCCCAAGTATATTTCAAAATAAAATCAACAGAAATTCAGGTTTATCAACCCATCTAGTGTATGTTAAGATTAGTAGAAATATTTTTCCAAACTAACTCTTAAAGAATGGTTATATTTGTGCTTTGGGACCAGAAAAGTCATTTTCAAGCTTCTACTATCTATAAGATTTTCCTTGCATGTAGGTATCTGGTTAACCTTTATTTTGTTAGATATTTATCCATGTATGAAATAGAAATATTAGTTACAAATTTGGCAATGTGGCATAGAAAATATACTGTGTTTTGGTGTTGTGGATGTCTGTAGTTTAAAAGGTATAGATGTAATCAAAGTTATGTATCTAGGAAAAAATTAGAAAATTCACCAAGTGTTAGTCTCTCAAACGACATTGTCTTGGGTATTTGTGTAAAGGAAAATAAATGTAATACTTGATCCCTCCCTGAACAGGTTATGTGGAATGAAAAGGTAGTGGAAATCAGGGTTCAAAGACTAATCCTATCTCTAAGATATTTTTCTCAGTCTTGAATCTACTCTATTGTCCTATGCTTGTGTTTGAACTTCAGCAGCTGGTAGTTGTCTTCTGTGGAAATTAGAGGAAGAAAATAAACAAGAGAAAATGAAAACAAAGTGAAACAGAAAAAGCAGTATTTTGTTCCCAGTCTCCTTCCAACAGCCTTCTATCCAGCAGGGATCTTCCAGAGATTCCAAAGATGGCTTCCAGGTTAAAGATTTGGACCTGAAGGCTGGTCATAACTGGTTCCATAGTTTCTGCTACCAATATTCATTTTCAGGAAAACAGGAGAAGGGAGTCTGATAAGGTAGAAAGGTGTCTGGTCTAAGAATTAAAATGCTGAGCTTCTACTCCCCATTCCTCCCCAAGCCATCTGTGAGACTGGTTAATTTAAATCCAGAAATGCCCTCACAATAACAATCAGGCCAGTGTTTGCTTGACTAAACAACTGGACACCATAAACTAACAAAGTTGTTACATGAAATTAACCATCACAGGTCACTTACTAGCTGCTTCTATAGGAGCAAGTTACTTAAATTTGCTGAACCTCAATTTCCCATTACAATATGGGAAATGCCACATTTATGTTAATCATGGATAGTATGAGGATTCACTGAAACAATACGAGTTCCAGCCACAGGACATAATAGGCGTACAGTAAATGCCAGTTTTCTTCCTCATTGCCCTACCCCATGTTTAATCATCTAGTTATGATCAAAAAAAGAGTTGAATTAGAAGAGTTTACCAAACGCCAAGTTCTATAATCCTGTAGATTCCTGTTCAAAGAAATATCATGTAACCTAGAAGTTAGGAAACCAGAGTTGTGGTCGCATATCCACCCACGGCTTTAAATAAATCAGTAACAATTCAGCAGAACAATTCGAATGATCTCTCAACTGTAAATTGGAAATAATAAATCACAATTGCTTATATGTAGAGAGACCACATAATTTTTTAACAAGGTGGGACACTTTTGAGAGTAAAGAGGAGTACTATTTATAATTAGGCCAAGGCAGCAGGCTATAGTCAGCCTAATTAGAAGTGTATTACAGGACCAAATGAAAGATTTATGTGAAATTGCAAAGCACTATACCTGCCTAAGGGATAACGGCTTTTATGCTAAATGGGGGGGAAAACCCTCTAATTTTGCCTTCCATCATCTTGAAATTATATATTTTTATAGCACCCAAGTTATGTTGGGTCACCATCTTGAACTTATATTTTTTCTAGCACCCAAGTTATATTGGGTTTAAATTACCTAACTCTAGAAAATTAAGTCTGGTTGTGTTTCAATGTCTATGTGCCCCAAAGTACTTCAATAACAGGGTATGGGATTCCATAGTAAACTCATATAAAATGAAAAACTGAGAAAATCAAAGCTCTTTTTAATAATAAATGAGTATGTACAAGGTGAATGCATATCAGTCTTGAAATATGTTTATGTTTTAACTATAAATTTTTATGTCCAAGCAGATGCAGTTATAAATGTAATTTTCTTTTGCAATACCTGTATTAGAGGTTTTTCAATTGGAAGATCAAGTTTCTGACTGTAACATCAATGAATCAGCCCAAGGCATAACACTCCAACCACTATTCATGTGTTAAAAGTGGAATTTTTTCTGGGTGGCTGCCATGGCTCAGCAGGCAGAGCTCCGACCTGCCGTGCTGGAGGTCTGGAGTTCGATCCCTGGTGCCTCCTGCCCATATGCAAATTAAAAAAAAAAAAAAAAAGTGGAATTTTTCCAGGCTAACCTCACATTCTATTAGAATGTAGGCTGGACCATGATTATTGCAGCTTCCAAAAGAACGTGAAGTAGCATCATCTCACCCTTGAGTCATGTCCTTGGACTACATGATAAGCTACAATGGCTCTTTCAAAAGCAGTGTCATGATAGGGAAATTTAACTTGATAGATTTGAGGAGAGTTCCAGATTGAACCGATTTCAATTAAAGTTGTGCAGAAAGATAACTGGATATAAGGGCTGTTGTTTGAGAAATTATGTCTAGGAGATAACTCTCTTGCATTTTTACAGTTGTTATAGGCAATCTTCAAAGAAATTGTATTACTAGTGACTTTTTAAAAAAATGGCAGAAATGACTCACATCCTGTTTCTGTTTAGCAACTGGTGCATAACTGAAAGGGAATAGTCAATGGAGCATGAACGAAATATACCCCCTGTGCATCATATGTCTTCAGGTAATGTTTCCAATAATTGTTCATTCTTTTTTTTTTAAATCAACAATTACTTTGCATGCTTTTAAATGCCTGGCACAATTCTAGGTACTATGTGTACATGGGTGAAGAAGCAGACAAAAATCCTTCCTCTCCCGACATTCATACTCTAATAGAGGAGAGCGAAATAAAATTAATAAGTAAATAATATATAGTCTGTTGATGTGAAATAAATAGCTGGGGGATCAAGAATGCAAATTTTTAATTATCACTAAGAAAATTCTTGTGAAAATAATACCTGTATGGAGTTGGATACAATGTAAAAGTTAATGAGAAATAAATATAATGATAAATAACCTTGCCATACAATGCATATGCTATAAGAATAAATTCACTGATGGCTTGAAATGAAACCAGTGCAAGAAGTGAAAACAAAGTTGATGCTCTAGCAAAGCATTTCCCAAAGTTTGAATGTGATCTGTTCTTATTACAATGTAGGTCCCTGACTCTCAACCCAGAGCTAGTGGATCAGAAGTTCTGGGCTTGGGTCCTGGGAATCTCATTTATCAAGCTTCTTGGATATTTCTGAAGTACCCTAACATTTAAGTACTAAAGATGTCTAATGCAAAAATACCAAGACTCAAGTTAAAATTCACCTGTTTACTTATTCACCAAGTATTTTCTAAGTGTCTCCTCTCTGTTCTCGTCAATGCGACGATGGTGTCTAAAGAGACGGAGCTAAACTAAAGGGACTCAATCAAGTGTAGGCAGATATACAAATAAACTAACACAGGAATATGGAACAGGATTGTGAAGGTCTAATGCACTTTTGTTGTACTTTGTACTCAAGTCAACTATTATTTAGTCCTTTCCAAGGAGCAATAACGTTGCAAAAGACATGATGCAAGGCCTACAGCATTGACAGGTAGGTCAGTACAATAGACAGGCACCATGTAATGCAATCAGTGTTGTAATAGAGGTGTATAAACTCCAGGCTTTATAAATGCAGTAGGCCCTCGTTTTACATGAACTCAACACATATGAATTCAGATAAAATGATTGGCAATTGAAAGAAAAAATAAAGTCAGAGAGAGAAATAAGCTTTAAAAAAATATTCCTATGATTAATTTGTTTCCTTATTATTACTTGAGTGTTTATTTGCTTTATTTATAAAAAATGTCTAATAGGTATATAAGAAATACTTATTAATATAGTGGGGTACACTATTATGCATAATTTTCAATTTATGCAGTCTTGGAATATACTGACCACATAAAATGAGGTCCTGCCATACAAGGATGAAGTCATTAATTCAGAGATGTGGGGGATATTTTTTATAAAGGAGATAACACTTGGATTAGGCCTCAAAGGATGAGTCAGACTTTACAGGTAGAGGAAAAGGAAAAGGTATTCAGAGCAGACATAACAGCAGGTACAGAAACACAAATTAAAAGTGTAAAAATTTTACCCATATTATAGTACAGATAGTACAGATATGTAGTACAGACTACATAACTTCATTCTTTTCTATAATAAACTGATCTTTCTCATGACCATCATCACTGGGCAATGGAGGAAAAGCCAAAAAAGTATTGCCAATTAATAGAATCACTTTTCTTGAATTTAAATAGTTTTATTTAAAATAATCTCAAATGGATAAATAATCAACAGTTCCAAGTTCAACTCTATGTCAGAGCCATTTCTCACTCCCTGCTTCCTTCCCAAGATGACAGCTTGGTGTAAGGGAAGCTTACAGACTGCATGGCATTGACAGAAAAGTGTTCGGGTGTCGTTATGCTGGTTTCTGCTCTAGGACAGGTCTGCTCCCTACAGATTCATATTCACTGCTGTTATAAGTTGTGGTATTAAGGCCAGTGCCTTCTTTACGATATGATCTTTTGGCCTTGTCATGACCCTGTCCTCCTGGGCAGTGTGGTTACCCTGAATTCCAGCTCTCACTACTCTTCATCACTGAGCCAGGCAGCCTCCCTTAAAGTCCTCAGCCATAGGCTGCCTTCAGCCCCACTCTAGTGAGGCCCTGTGCGGACTCCCAGCTCTAACACTCAATAACTATATTCCCTTGGGGAAATTATATAAACCTTTCATGCCTCAACTTTCTCATTTGTGAAATGGGGATAATGGTAGTATCTTCCTCAGAAAGTGGTTGCGTATAAACAGTGAGTCAATAAATATCATGCATTTAGAAAATTACCTCACTTAAGCTTACTTATAATTATGCCTAAGAGTCACCAACAGAGGACGTCTTTTGTTGCTCAGATGTGGCCTGTCTCTATAAGCCAACATGGCCGATGAACTCACTGCCCTCCCCATACGTGGAACATGACTCCCAAGGATGTAAATCTCTCTGGCAATGTGGGACAGAACTCCCAGGGTTCGCCAGGAGCTGGCATCATGGGATTGAGGAAGCCTTCTTGACCAAAAGAAGGAAGAGTGAAATGCAACAAAAATAAAGTTTAAGTGGATAAGAGATTTCAAACAGCATTGAGAGATTAACCTAGAGTTTATTCTTACACATTACAGAGATATCCTTTTTTAATTTATAGTGTATTGGAGTGGCTGGAGGGAAGGACATGAAACTGTTGAGTTGTGTTCTAGTAGCCTTGATTCTTGAAGATGATTGTATAATATTTACGGTGTGACCGTGATTGTGAAAACTTTGTGTCTGATGCTCCTTTTATCCAAGGTATCAACAGATGAGTAAAAAAAATGGATAAAAAATAAATAAATAATAGGGGGATAAGAAGTAAAATAAATTGGGTCGATTGAAATACTGGTGGTAAATGAGAGGGAGGGGTAAGGGATATGGGATGTATGAGTTTTTTCTTTTTATTTCTTTTTCTGGAGTGATACAAATGTTCTAAAAATGATCATGGTGATGAATATACAACTATGTGATGATATTGTGAACCATTGATTGTACACTATGTCTGGCTGTATGTACATGAAGATTTGTCAATAAAAATATAAAAAAAAAAGAAAAGAAAATTGCCTGGAATATTACAGCCAATGCATACTTGCTATTGTTAACAGTTCTTTTTTTTTTTAGAACATTTGCATCGATTTAGAAAAAGAAATAAAAAGACAACAGAAATGTTAACAGTTCTTCATGTCTCCTTGAGGCATGTGGGAATTCTGGATCCCTTTTCTGTTGTGCACATGGCCCTGGGAATCAGGAGCATTGCTTCAAGCTCACTTGCAGAATTGCATCCTTCTGCTGCAGCTACTGCATCTACCATGTTGGTAGGGAATCACACTGCATGGCAGTTTCCCTATGACTGTGACTTTCCCCTCAATGTTATAAAAATCCACCATTCTCATTGAAATTTTTCTCTAGCAAAGAGACACGAGGCCATATTGCAGGTCTGACTACTCCCATCTCTTCTCCTTCTCATGACCCGTGGGCCAAAAGGCATAGGTTTTTCTACCTCTTCATCTTGGAAAGCCATTTCTCTTATATCATGACCTGAGTCTTCTCTATAGCTTAGTCTAAAATGTTATGTTCAAGATCCCCAGAACTGGCAGCTCCTGATGATTCTTTTTTAATTTTAGGAAAAAGAAGGTATGTTTTCATTCCAAATCCCATCTTTCAAAATAATTGACTTAACATGGACTCCTCAAATTCCATTGATTATCAAAGCCTAAACACTAATGCCTTCTCTTTACTTTCTTGATATAACAATCATAGCCCTCTCTAAGACAAATAATGCCTAATGTGAAAATTCAACATTATGAAATGAAAAGTAAAAGCACATGAATATATTTCAAAAATACTATTGCCTTTTTCTCCATAAGTACTAAAGGAGAAATGTGTGATTAATTTGTGTGTTCCAAAAGCAAGAAATGGTGATTAATTTGATGTGGGGACTGTTGAACTGATGTGTTTGCATGTATGAGTTTGGGAATGGATAGGGTAGATGGGAAGGTATGCATAAAAGAGTAACAGATGAGGTGCAAGAAGCGAGTTTGAGCTCACCAAGAAACTCATTTTATGTCAGGCTAAGGAATTTGCCCGTTTTTAGGTAAATAACACTATGTATTAAATAGAATTTACTTTTGTATGTCAAATTCATATACTATTATGTTCCTATATTTCAAGTAATATCTGATATATTAAGCTTCTCTCCTACTTTATCATCACTGGAATTGCCAGAGCTAAGATGATAATTCAATTTTCTTGATTTATAGTATATAAATAATTTTTTTTTACTTCAAGCAACTTCTCTAGAGAAGTTATAAACTGGCATTTTCACTTTTAAAATAAATAAGGCAACTTCTATAGAGCAATTGCTTAAATCAGGAACATTGCATTGCTTCTGAAATTCTTATACCTCTAGCAAAGCAGAATCCCAAAACTGTGTTCAGTATGATCCTCGGATACATTTATCACCTAACTATTACTATCTACTTTTTTCACAGTTGGTAAACACTCAGTATTTTTATCCATAATAATATCAAATTGCACTTGTTAGAAGTAAAAGGGCATTTTCTTGGTCAAAAGATTTTATGCAAATGAAGGTATGATTTCAAAAATGTCTGCTGGATTGATTGTAATCTTTGGTGAGAATATCAACAAATATGTCTTTTTACACCATCATGTTGCTTTACAAAGACTTAAGGGAAACTAAAAGTTGTTTCACCCACATTTTCTGGGACTAATGGGAGTTTCTCTAGAATATTATAATAATTATGCTTAGATAAGGTTATTTGCCAATAGGGCATGGGATGAGAATACAATTTTCCAATTAAATGATTATTTTTAACTCTGTAAGCATCAATCAATTCATGGCAGAAGGTAAATTCTCTGCACAAATAATCCAGTGACTATTGTCAATGACAGTCCAAATACTCCATTTTTTCAACAAATCTTTATTGAGTATCTATTGTTCTTGCTACTGGGGTTGTGCAGGTGAATGAGGCAGGTATAGTCCCTGAACCTTTGAGTTTACATTTATGACAAAGGTGAGAATGAAACATACAATGTCTATGAAAGTCTCTAATGAGTAAATCTTAACCAATATGACGTTTCAGGGAAGGCTTCCATAGACAAGGGACATTCTAGCAAAGATATGGAAACTGAGAAGAACTTATCCAAGTGAAAAGGTGGAAGAAGATAGTTATAGGAAGAGGAAATAGCATGTGCAAAGGCTTTGTTTGGGAATAAGGGAAGTCTTGGAAATTCAAGGACAAAAAATCTGTGTGTCAGAAATAAGGAGGAAGGTAAGGCCAGATCATGCAGAGCTTTATAGATCAAGTAAAATATTTTCAAGAAGAAAACAAATGATATGTTTAAGCAGAGTAGTATCGTAGTCATATTTATATTTTTGGAAGATCAGAGCCATGGTGTATGAACTCCAGGAAGGGACAATTCACATTAACCTTTCACCATTCATAGAAGGTCCTGCTCCAGATGCTATGTGGAAAATGGATTGGAAGGGGTGAAAGCGCGAACAGCACTGTCATGGAAAGATAATGCATTGATATAGGCAAGAGATGACAATGCAGGAAGGTGGTGGAAAAAGTAGTAAAGTAGATACAGTTGGAAGATATTTAGAAGAAAGAATTCATGATACTTAATTTGTGATTGGATATTGGAGCTAATATAGGGAAAACTATGAAGAATAATTCATTGGTTTCTGGTTGGTTGGTTAAAAGTGTCATTTTGACATGTAGGAGAAGGAAAATTAAAGAAGGCCAGGTTAAAGGTGGGGAGAATCATACCTTCAGTTTGGGGTATGGTCGTTTTGAGGCACCCATGAAATATTTGGGTGGAAATTTAGAATAGATCATTTATTACTTTGCTTTAGAGATTAGATGAGAAGTTCTAGCTAGAGATTTAAAAATTGGGAATTATCATACATAGATGGTTTTGAAGTCATAGATGCGGTCAAAAACATTGAGTTAGAGAGAGTAAACAGAAAAACCATCTCTGAGGGTGAAACCATCAGGCCTCCGACAGTTGAAAGTGTAGACAGAGAGGTAGAAGCAAATCCATGAGAGTGTCAGAAAGTCAAGAGAACTGCATCTTTTTAAAGTCAATAAAGTGTTCAGCTGTGTCTAAGGCTACTGAGAGGCCAGAGAAAGTGTCCATAAGATCTGTGACATGGAGGACTTCCCACAGGTGTGATTACAGCTGCAGTTATATTGGATGGAGTTGAAGGCTGAATGGGGATGAGGAAATTAGGATGCCAAGAAGCTTGACTATGAAGCACGTAAGATAGAAGTAAACTGGAGAGGAATATGAGGTTCAGGGATTTAAAAGTGATGGGAAGGATCTACTACAGAAGGAGTTTCTGAATATGTATGAACGTTGGAAGATCATCAGGTAAGTGAGAAATAGGAAGGAAGGAGGTTCTGAATACACCAGGGAATTTTGGTCTTAGGAAGGAGGAGGGACAATTTCTCCACTGTTTTAGGGAGAGAGAAAGAAGCAATTGGTGGAGATACCAGTAGGTTGATAGGTTTGGCTGTAGGAAAGTGGTATAGGTGGTGGTGTGGGGCCTCCATCTGATGGCTTCTGCTTTTTCTGCACAGAATAAGCTAAAGAGTTAGAGCAGAAAATAAATGTATCAGGGCTTTAAAGGGAGCAAAGAAGTGTTTGAATACCTTGTGTGTGGCGATTTGGATGGCTTAGTAGAGATTGTCATTATCAGGTCATTGTTCAGAGCACAGTTTAAATTGATGACCAAGAGTCAAAATAGCTAGTATAACTTTAAAGTAAAAAGAAGACCAGAACTCCCAAATGCAAAACCTCCTAAAAACAAAAAAAGGTTTTATGGAACATTAAATATATTTAAAGTAATGGACTAGTGTCTAGTGTATGTCTGTGGTAGGAGTGGATGTGCCTTTGTGTTGAGGAGCACTGGGAAGCGTATATATATATGTATAT
>PVIY010055695.1:0-13821 GCA_004026745.1 Myrmecophaga tridactyla | reverse complement strand
AGAGCCTCGGGGAGCAGACGGCTGAGTGGCCGGGGTGCAGCTCGCCTTGGTGACGGCCGCCAGGGCATGTCCCTCGGCCTGAGTTAGGCTGTGACGCGTGCCGTAGGTGTCCACCGAGTCTCAGACGTGCCAGGCCGAAGGGCCGGGGATTCCCAGGAGCACCTCCCGCGCCCAGTGTGGGTGTACCCCCAACCCCCGAGGCCAGAAGTGACCCCTGCCCTTCCGTGGCCTCGGGAGCGACCGTGAGGGAGCTGGTCTCAGGTGGTCCCTGCTCCGGGCTGTGGCCGATGGCACGTGTGTGGCCTCGAGGACCGCGTTGGCGTGGACGAGCTCTGCATCTGGGGCGGTGCCGGGTCCTCAGCAGCTTCCCTCCCCCACCCCCACCCCCACGCCCTGCTCCTCAGCTGCTGTAACAGGCGCCTTCTCTGCTTCTTGCAGAACTTGGCCTACGAGATCATCCTAACGCTGGGACAGGCATTCGAGGTCGCCTACCAGCTAGCGCTGCAGGCAAGGAAAGGGGGCCACTCCTCCACACTTCCAGAGAGCTTCGAGAACAAACCCTCCAAGCCCATCCCCAAGCCCCGCGTTAGCATCCGCAAGTCGGTGGTAAGTAGGAAGGGAGCAGGTGTTCTGGAACCCACGAGCGGGAGGGACACCAGCGGCTGGCCCGGCCCCTGAGGGGTGTGGGGGCCAGTCAGTCTTGGGCTTGCCCCTCCTGGTCTTTCCCTCACCCCCACCCCCGCCCAACGTGTGCCCCTCAGTATCTTGGTTTCTGCGAAGCCCAGGGGCGTGGCTGCCCCAACCTGGGGCTCCAGAGAAATCCCCACTTCCCTTACTCTCCCTTGCGGCTGCCCAGGAGAGGGTACACAGTTCAGCCACTGGTCCTGGTGAATTTTTCCTGGAGGTCTAGGAGAGCTTGGGAGCAGCATCCCCTGAGGCTGTGATGGCCATCCTATCGGGGCACAACTTCTCACAGCCTGTGGCCTCTAGGGAGGTTCACAGAGGTTCACAGTGAGGTTGAGGGTCAGAGCCAGCTTGGTAGGATAGTGCACAGGCTGTGTGCAGGCCCCATGTGCTGTGTGCAAGCTGTGTGCCGTGTGCAGGCCCCATGAGCTGTGTGCAGGCCCCATGCTGTGTGTAGGCCCCGTGTGCTGTGTGTGCGGGCCCTGTGAGCTCTGCGCAGGCCCTGTGTGCAGGCTGTGTGAGCTGTGTGTAGACCCCGTGTGCTGTGTGCAAGCTGTGTGTTTTGTTTGCAGGCCCTGTGAGCTGTGTGCAGGCCCTGTGTGCTGTGTGCAGGCCCAGAGAGCTATGAGCAGGCCCTGCACGTGCTCTGTGCAAGTTATGTGTGCTGTGTACAGGCCCCATGTGCTGTGTGCAGGCCCTGTGTATGTGTGCAGGTCCCAGCAAGCTGTTCCGCTGTGACAGGTGCTCTCTCTGGCAGCAGAGGCCTCATGCAGGGTAGTGATGTTCAGAAGGTGCAGCCCCTCCCCCTCCTCATCTGCCTTCTTCCTGGAATTTCCTCCCTGCACTCCCACACGCCCTGCAGACATCCTGCCCTCACCAGCTCCCATGACTCCAGAGCAGCCTTCTCTGGTGGTGGCAATACCCAGAAGTTGGAAGGTTCCCAGCCAGCTTCCATCTGGCTTCTGCTCTGGCTGCTGTGCTGCCTCCTGGAAATGCTGGGAGTCAGGCAGACAGAGCCAGCCAGACTGCACTGCTCCAAGCCTGGCACCCTTCCTGGCAGTACCTCCCTCCTCCTTCCATCCCCTGGGCTTGGGGGAGGAGGAATCTTTTGTATTCGCACAGAGGCCCCTCCCACTGTGAAGCATGTGGCATTTTGTTTACAATCTGCTTTTTTGGCCCTGAGTCCCATCGCGTGTGTGGCAGCTTCAGCGTACAACCTCTGGCCTCTCTGTTCCTTCCCAGCCCAATTCCAGGGTTCTTCTCCTGCATGCTCAGTCAGCCACTCACACTGTGCCCGAGCCGGTGCCCCTGTCATCACCCCTAATCATGCCTCACCTAAAGAGCTTTATTTCAGACCCGGCGCCCTGAGCCCCTGGCCGACCACCTCAGCACCCAGCCTACCCCGCTGGCCCCCTGTTCTCCCTCCCCAGCCCTTACCCACCCCCAGAACTCTAGACCTAAGTGTTTGACTTCCTCTTTAACACCTCCATTTGATAGGTAACAGACATATGAGACTTAATTCGTCCAGAACACAATTCTTGATTTCCCCTTAAAGCTGCTTCTCTCTCCATGTTGCCCGTCTGGGTGAATGGGAAAGTAAATGGGACATTCGCCAAGTCAGAAGCCCAGAAGTCATCCCTGATTCCTGGCTCCTCCCCCGTGTCTGGTCCTTCAGCAAAGCCCCACGCCCCACCCCGGGAGCATCTCTCAGACCCACCCACCCTCCTCAATCCCACTATCAGGCCTTGAGTCCAGGGGGCCACCATCCCCCGAGCGGGCCCCACTGTGCTCCCCTGCAGTCCTCTCGGCTCGCAGCACCCAGAGCCATTCCTCCCCATGAATCAGATGGCGACACCTTCATAAAGCCCAGCCCCTTCTCTCCCCCACACGCAAAGCTCAGCCCTTCCCAAGGCCTTGTCCCACGTGTCCCCCACCCGGACCCCCATCCCCTGGATGTCTGCCGTTCGGGCCTCCGCCGCTCGCAGGGGGCCCTCCTCACACCGAAACCGGAGTGCATTCCCGGCCCCACTCAGCCAGCTGCATGCTCACAACTGTTTTACCACCAGCAGGGCCTGCCCGGAGCAGGGCCCAGTGGGTGCCCGTGAGCAGATAAAGGGGGGCTGTGGGTGGGCCGGGCAGGTATCTCTGTGAATGACGAGGCCTTGAAGCGGCCTGGAATGTTTGGTGTTTGGGGAATGACCCCGTGGCCTCCTGTCTTGGTTTCCAGTGTGGCCTGGGTGGGTCTCTGTCTGCAGGCGCCTCCGTCTCACTTCACTCTGGTCCCCACAGATTCTTCCGGAGGTGCATGAAGGGCGGGGAGAGCATATTCATCTCCAAGCCTGCCCTGGGAAATGGGAAACATACAGAAAAGAATACGGTCCTCCTTTCCCTGACCCCAGATCTTGCCCACCTCAGCTAGGGTCAGAGTCCCTTTTCCCTTGGCTCCAGTTGGCTTGTTGAGACAGTCAGTGGCCCCTAAAAATGCATGAAGTCCCCCCACAGCCGTGTGAGATCCATTTAAAACAGGCTAGAAGGCAGGGGCCAGGAAGAAGGACAGAGAGGAGTACCGGGGGACTGGGTGAGGACTTGGGGTTTTATTCCGGGTGTGATGGAAACCCCTGGAGGGCCCAGAGCCCAGTCACCTCCTCCAGGAGGCCTCCCAGGCGTGGTGCCCGGGACCACCGCGTCCTGCCGGCTCACAGACCCCTTCTCCTACCCCCCATCTCGCTTCTGTCCCCCACCTGGGAGGTGCCCCGAGGGCGGGAGCTGCGTCCCCAGTCGCCGTGGTCACATACGGTGCCTTGCGCGGCGCCTTCTTTGCACACGGCCCGTGGGCAATACGCGTGTGTCCCGAGAGCGCGCACGAGGGAGGCCCCGCCTGCCCCGCGCCCCGCCAGGCCGCCGCGTGCGTGCGCCCCACGGCCACCGCATAACAGGCATCAGCCTTTCTGTTTTAAAGCAGATCGACCCCTCTGAGCAAAAGACTCTGGCCAATCTGCCGTGGATCGTGGAGCCAGGACAGGAGGCCAAAAGGGGGATTAATACCAAGTATGAGACGACGATTTTCTGATGCTCGCCCGCCCCCGCCTCGCGGTGCCTTGCACGCCCAGCGGTCCCGGAGCAGGTTCCTCCGGCCTCGCCCCCCGCGGGAGGAAGGCTGCTCTGCCGGCGTGGCCTGGGCACGGCCCGAGGCCGCGGCCCACCCCGGGGGAGGTGCGTCCTGCACCAGTGACAGCTGACGCCACCGAGGCTTCCCCGCCGCGCGTCCTGGGAGACGCGCGTGCGGCGCCCCCCCCACCCCACCCCGGCACTTCTGGGGGCTGCCCCGGCCCCTGCTTCGCTTTATTTGGGGAGAATAAGGGGGTCTCCAATACTGCCTACGCATAGTACCACCCCGGATCTATTTTTCACTGTCAGCCGTTTTGAAGATAACATCCGGCCAGAACTGTCCCACCAAGCATCTGTGAAATCATCTTATCACCGAGTACCGTTTAATGCAAAAAGAGAAACCTGTCCCCATGATTGCCGAGAAATTCTGTATGCCAATTTCTATATTTGTGGATTTTATATGTGATCGACTCTATCGAATTAAAAAAACCTTTAAATCTAACGGTGGATTCAAAATTTAAGAATGATTTAGAAAAAAAAAGGATTTATTATACACAGAGAAATGTGTCTTGTATTAAATATTTTTATTAAAAGAATGTTTCGTCAATGCATTGACAGGAAGACTAGGTTGTTTGTGAAGGATGTTCTGGGCTTCATTTCGAATAATTTCTATTGCTCCTTCCAAGAGGGCTGGCCTGCCAGAGGGGCAAGTGGGCGTGGAACCGAAAGTGCTGACGCAGCGGTAAAGCCTACAATGATTGTTTTTGTAATCTTCACAGTGTTTTAAAGAACACGGTTGAAAAAAATAACCTAGGGCTCCTGCTGTCGAGATTTCTGTCACGGAAACCTTGTTTGAGAAAGGTGTTAATAAAATTCTATTGCAAAAATTTTTTTTCTAGAAAAAATAAATACAAAAAAAAAAAGAGAGAGAGAGAAGAAATTCCAAAGTAATAAAAGTCTTTTCTTGCAACAAACAAACAAGAAAACTAAATGTTTGCTTACTATTTGATTAAATAAAATTTACTTACATTTCTTTAAGGTATTTTAATTTTTTTAATGTCTCTGTGGAGTATTTGTATGATACCATAATGTATATTTATGTAGAATCAAATTATATAAACAGTACCAAGATCATTATAGAAAAAAATAACGTTTTACCGTATATTGTTCTAACCGATCACATTGTGAATCATTTTGAAGTTCATTATAGCGATATTGATAAATTGTGGGGTCGTCTTAATGTTTTTTTATTAACTAATACTTATTTTGAACCTGAGATTATCAGTTACATCCATCAGATGGTGAGTTTTGAAGAAGGATAATCAAGTTTATTTCAAACTGACAAATGTGTATGGTTTTAGTTCAGTGTTGAAAAATTTTAATACAATATTAAATCACTTGAACGGAACAGTTCCTTGTAGATATATTTTGCCTATTCACTGTTGATATGTATGTAGTACATTGAGAGTAAAATGACACTAAAATATGGAACCAAAAGAAATTATATAGGAGCAAAGTAAATAGTAACTTCGCTGAAACAGATACAAATGTGTAAATATGCTTGGGCTTCCAGTTATACATTTTGTAATTTTTGTCATTATTTACATCCTATAAAAAAGCACACAAAATAAAACAGAAGTTGTGCAGCCGCTGGGGCTCGGCATGGTTCTGTGAGCCCCTCCCACCTCCGCTTCGGAGCAGAAGCAAAAGACCCTGATTTCTCAGTGTCCAGAGGTACGGGACTTCCTAATTGGCAAGATCATGGAGAAAATGTGCTCCATTTCCAAGTTCAGCCAGTCTGACACACGCTGTCTTTGGGAGCTTGAATTGCAGCCAGAAAGCTCCATGTCTTTGTTTAATTACCATGGGCTCTAAGGAGGGGATGCCCAAAACAGACATTTCTAAAAGGCCCACCAAAAGGGTTTGTTTTCACAGAACAACATTGATGGTGTGTTTGGGAAATCACAGTCCGCAGAGTCAGCGGGCCCCTTCCTTTCCCTGGAGCCGGGCCGAGTGGGCGTGGCTCCCACGCGCTTCCCTGGGCCCCCAGGAGAGGCCGGCCCGCAGCTGGCTGTGACCTTGGGGGGCCCTGTCCGCAGGCCCTGGCGCGCAGACGGCGGGCTCGACCCCGGGAGACCTGGGCGGGAGGACCTGGGCCTTCCAGGGGGCCGCTCGGGGCTGCCCTGGCCCCTGTGCTCCTTTGCTGAGCTCGGGGACACGAACTGGAGCACGCGCTTGTGCCTATCGCTTCTGGTCCCAACACCAAGAAAATGGCATGCTCCAGCCGGGCTGATGAAAGAGGGTTTGATCAACAGGCATTTTGTGCCCCTGGGGGCATCTGGGAGGGGACCAGAGGGGCTGAGCGGTGTCCCCTGGCTGCCCTCGGCCTCAGGAGCATCAGGAGGAGGGGGCTGTGGCATCACTGTCCGCCCCCCACCGCATGTTATCTGAACCCCACGGGCAGCCACAGGGCAGGGGGCCCATTGCAGCCCCCAGACCAGAGCAGGGCCCAGCAAAGGTGGGGTACTGGGGGGCTGCCAGCAGACAGCCGGCTCGGCACTGAGAAGGGATTTGCAGCCGCTTTTCTTGAAGAGAGAACCAGCAGACATGGATAGCTGCAAGAATGCAGTGGGGGCTGGGGGCCCTGAATGCTATTATTCAGTAAAGGGCTCGATTCAATTACGCCATTGAATTCTGTCCCTTATTTCTTAACATTATATCCTATGATAAGTTCGGGTGAGTGAACTCTCTGAAAAGTATGCCTGGTTAATTCAACAATAAGTCATGGAAGTGATTTTTCTCAAAACGTAGCAGCAGGTTTTCCACCGAGATGCTTGGGAATATTGCAGGTGTATATAATGTTATATACAATGGAACAGGAGACAGGCTTAAATAAAGAACACACGGCCAGACTCTCAAGAAAAATCATTAACGATTCTCACTTGGACCCCATATAACATTGCTCCTAAGCTCGAAACAGAAAGAAGTGAAAATGTGAGAAGCGGTCTAGTCTCCAGATCTCTTACTTCTGCGGAATTGGAACATGACTATATTCAGAAATCTATATGGAATAAAGCCTTTTTTTGAAAGACATTAAAATTTTAAGTTCTCTTTTTATATAGGCAAGTCACAGAGTATGTTTCTTATGACAAGCAAAGTCTGAAAGCTAGAAACACATTCTCTCACAGTCAGATTGGGTCATCAGGCGGCTCAGGTTCTGCCTGCGGCAAGGCTGCCCACACTCCCCCTCCGTGTCCTCTCCCTGTAGGCACAGGAACCCAAGCAGGTGCCTGCCCCGGTCGCCGCCCCCTGCTTCCCCCGGAAACCACAGCCGCAGTGGCCTGGGGTGGGCTGGGAATCGGCTTAGGCCTGTTGCCCAGTCACCGCCTGCACGCTGTGCGACTCCGCTAGGCCCCACCAGCCCAAGCCCATTTTTGTGGCGGAATTAACCCTAAGGCTCTGGTGCTGACCTGGGAATGCCAGTCCTGCTTACCTGTTTCCTGTCTTCCTCATCTCAAGTCCAGCTGTTACTCTCTGTGTGTAACTCATGAGGAATTATAGCTACGTGTTATGTATCATCACAAGTTTTTCTCTCTCTCCAAAACCACAGAGACCTATGTGTGTAAAATATCTGCATGGGCATTTATTTCATTTCCAAGAGGGGCTCATGGAGGTAAAGACTTCTGCATACATCAGTCTAAACTAGAGAGTCTCTAGTTCCCAGCCCCAGTGGGGGAATCCCCAGCGGAAGGTGGCAGGTGGCAGGGGCTGTTACTCGGTTTAGACAGCAGAGAAGCACGGGGGTCAGGTGACAGACTTCATGGGCACAGAGAAGCGAATGGGCAGCTCAGAGTCCTGCCATTTAGGACATCACTAAACTGTGTCGCGTTTGCCACACTAAGAGCAAAATGAGGTGGAGTCAGCGCTTAGGACCCAAGCCAGCACACAACCTGGTAATAAACACCATACAAAGCGATCCATATTCCATACCCAATTTTATTGTCCTCTGCACGTCTCAGGGCCTCAATCAAGCATCCCAACAGCTGCTCCCAGGGAGCCAAGTACACGCCTGCATCCCTCCTTGGTAAGTGGCAATAAAACACGTGGTGAGAGAATTCAAGGAGCCTCCAAGAAGCAACATCAGCTGTTTCCTGACATTTGAGAGGCTAATTTCTTTCCACTTTTCAAAAATGCATGCTCAGTTTTCTGAGAGAAAAAAATAAATCCCAACGTGGTCATTGTTGAGACAGGGGAGATGGAGGGAGAAGACCCACGAGGAAATTCAGGAATTCCATCTTAGCAGGCCATTTCTGGGGTGTGGATCTATGGGGGTTGGGGTGCAGGGGTGGAGGTCCTCAAATGCCTTCAGGGCCAAGCAGGTGATACAAATGAAGAGGTGAGGCCCAGGCCGACCACCAAGCACCTGCCTCTTCTGGGGGTGGAAGGGGGGTTAAGTGCGACTCGGTTCCAGCTGCTTGTTGCCAGACAGAAAGGAAGATCCTGTGTTGACAGATTTTCTAAGAAATCTGGAATCTTACGTAGAATCACATGATTTTGAAATGTTGGCCACAAATTCAGAGTTTTAAAAAATAAGTTGTGGGGCCACAGTGGCTCAGCAGGCAGAGTTCTTGCCTGCCATACCGGAGACCCGGGTTCAATTCCCGGTGCCTGCCCATGCAGAAAAAAAAAATTATATATATAAAAATAAATAAATTAAATAAATAAAAAATAAGTTGTGAGCCAAACAAAACCCATCTGCAGTCTGGGTGTGGTCCATACCTCACTTATTTGTGAACTTTTTGTATATTTATGGACTGCTGGGATTCCATAAAGTTTTGACTACCTGACAGCTGTATGTGCAATGACTTGTCAGAAGGGGAGCAGTGTGCTGCTGGCTAAGTGGAGAAGGCAGAGATGCAGGGATTACACCAGGTAGCATATGGTAGTATCAGTTAGGAACTGAATTCAGGACTAGTAGCAAAGACTGGAAATAGCAGTGTCTTAAACAAGCGAGAGGTTGAATTTTCTTTTTTGTAATAAGAGGTTAGAATAGCAGCTCCATAATTTTCAGCAAAATCACAAACTCCTTCTATAGTTCCATCCTGCCATCCTTAGCATATGGCTTCCAGCCGCAGTCTCCTCATGATCATAAAAGGGCTGCCAGACCATCAGCCATCGCATCTGCATTCCAGAGAGGAAGGAAGAAAAAGAATAGTTCAAGGCTCAAACAGCTCCTACCCCCAAGAGTATAACATTCTTTTTCTTTTTTTGTATGTTGTATGGTGGGGTCACATTTCATTCTTTTTCCATGTGTGTCTCCCCTTATTGCAGCACCATTTGATGAATTTTTGTTTGTTTTCTTGATTTAGGAAGTACACGGGCCAGGAATCGAACCCGGGTCTGCACGCATGGCAGGTGAGAATTCTACCACTGAACTACCAGTGCATCCCCAAGTACAACATACTTTTAAAAGCTCTCTTGAAAGCTCTGCCCCACCACTTCCACTTACATCTCACTGGCCACCCCTACATAGGAGGTTGGAAAATGTAGCTGCTGCTGCTGCTGTTATTTTTAGCTGAGCACACTGCAGCCTCCAACAATACGGAGATCGTTAGTGGGGAAAAGGAGGAGACCAGATATTGGGGAGGCCACTAGTAGTGCCTGCCACAGTGGAGTTCACAGCACTAGGTAAAAGGTGAAAACACACACACGTAGGTGAGACACTTGGACAGAGAAAGCAGCAACTGTAGGAGGAGCTGATAATAACCTTGGCAGAGCTGCTCTATAAATTAGCTAAAACACCAAGCAGTCAAGATGCCCTGCGGCTGTGTTAATGTGCCTACCAAACACCTGTGCCACCCAGCAACACCCTGAGAGTGTCAAAGGCTGAGCAGGTGTAAAAGAGCATGTACATAAGCAGGTAGCAGCGGATGCAGGTGGCTGGGGGGTGCCAGCGGGGCCAGCAATGCTTGGTCTGCCATCAGATGTGGAGGGTGCCAGTTCCCAATCTCAGCTGCACATCTGGGAACTTTAAAAAATACTGATACCCGGTCCCATCTCCAGAGCTTCTGAATTATTTGATCTGGGGTGGCATCTGGTTTGGGGGAGTTTAAGTACCCCAGGTAATTCTAGGTGCAGCCAAGTGTGAGAAGCTTCGCTGCTGGGTGGATCGGACCCTGCGGAGCCTCTGAGAAGCCGGGCAGCCCACACCACAAGCTCCCTGGGGAGAAGAGCAGAGAGGGAACTAAACCATTTGCGAAGGTCGCACGGCTGGAAGGTTAGTGCCGCCAGGATGTGAGCTTAGAGCCGCCTGGCAGCCAGAGCCACGCAGCTGCCCTAAGCCCCTAAGCCGCCAGCCCAAGCAGCAAGCCCAGGGTCATCACCGCCTCACTCCCAAGCCTCAAGGGGAAGCAGGCCTTCCTTGCTGGAGGAGGTCCGCTCCTGAGAGCCACAGCTGGGAGGAGGAGGTGGAGAGGCATGCCCAGGAGAGGTGTGTTCCATGAAGCAGTAGCAGCAGGGGCCCAATTTGCAACCTGGTACCTTGGGTGGCACAGAAACGGGGGCTTTTAACTACAAAAGTCATCATGATGCTGTTTATTAAGACTTGTGTCTGACACAACATATTTTTCTCGTCAGGATTTTTCACATCAAAACCTGCATAGTAGGTGCTGCATTCCTTTTCTGACAAATGAGGAAACTGAGGTTCTAGATTGCACTTTTCAAATGGAAGGAAAAATAGGGAGATGAAATCATGGTGACAGAAGAAAGCACTTGAGTCCACTAACTGAGATTTGCCACTAATCTGAAATAACCCCCTTAAGAATTTCAAGGCCTGCCACCCTTCCCGGCTCAATAGGCTTGAATCATCTGAGATGTGCTCGAGTCTCAGCCACCAGAGCCAGGGGAGGGCAGGCTGGGCAATGGCCAAACTCAAAGTGTCCCCTAACCTCTGCTATCCATTTGGCGTGCCCCCACCTTGGCCCCTGCTGCTTCTTTACAGCCACAGAGAAGGGCTAACCAGCTGCCAATGCTCCTCCTCAAACTGACTACCGTAGAAGCTCCCCAGCAGCACAGACCACATCCGACGTCTTCCCTGAGCCTCAGGACCTAGCATTGGTCGTGATGCGTGAAGCGAATGAATGGAATGAATAATGAATTAAATGCATGACTGAAACCAGGTTCCTCAGCTCCTCTGGCTCAGGAATGCTGGTGAGGAGTTACAGGTAGTATTACCCAGTGGTGGCCAAATGCTGTGGACCAAATCTCACCTCTACACACACACACACACACACACACACACTTGCCAGCTATGGGGCCCTGGCAACTCACTAACCTCTCTGTAATCTATTTCCACATCCAGAAAATACAGGTAACACTTTGTGAGGATTCGATTAAATAAAATATGAAAACTGCCCAGCCCAGGACCTGGCATATAAACGGCCCTCAAAAAATAGTACCTCCTTTCTTTCTTCATCACATCACCGAGTTGCTATACAGAGTGGAACAAATAGACCACCAGTGAAGTGTTTAGACTTACTGCTAACTGAAGGTGAATCAGAAATATCAAATGCAGATCTCCAAAATTGTCCCACGAGCTAATGGATGAGCTTCCCCAGCTGCTAACACCACAGCCTTGTGGCTCCTAGATTTGTGTCCATCTGCCACCAAACCTGGGAGTATTCCACTTCCAATTGCCAACTGCCACTCTGACCTTGTAGCCCAGTGGGTCCAGGCTTTCTTAAAAAAAGACTTGCATTTGGCTCTGGACTTGTCACTGATTAAGCTGCCTGAGGTTAGTTCTTCTATGAACTAAGGGCATAGAGTCTGTAGATGCACTGAACTGTGTGAAGTTAAAATGAGGGTTGTGCAGTACTAGAGCAGATGGGCAATATAAATACTCAAATGAACAATGAACAAGGTTTGCTCTAGCTCCTCACAACAGCCACCCTGACTTTAAGCAGATCTCACTCACCTGCTGGTGTTCTCCGGTTTGATCAGCTGGGCAGAACCACCAGACCCGAGCTCAGACCTGGGATTCTCAGCTTAGTTATATATTCTAGCCCTGGGGCAGATTTTCTATTCACTTCTATGAAATAAGCAGTATTCCCAGTTCTGAGGGACCGACCTCATAAATGAATTTACAATGAACACTAGCGGCTCATTTTCCTGAATCACAATTGAAATGAAAACTTCCCAAGTTCTAATCCTCTTACAACATCATCTGATGCAGGAGGAAGTGGTTGCTGATGCCAAATGACTTTAAAGGTTTGGTCTCTGGTGGGACTCCCATATTTGAACTGGAAAATTCTGCCCCTTCTATGTGAACATATGCAAAAATTCTACTATGGTTAAAAGCTTAGCCCAATAGCAAATAATGTTCAAATCCAGGCATTTTAATAACTGTACAGTATATCCATACTCCTAAGGAGAGGAGTTATTAACAAGGACTCTATTCCAGCAGCAATCTTCAGAGATTACAAATTATTAAAATCATTTTCTCCTTCTCTAAAGGTCGGTAATTTATAATAATAATATAAAATGTTGAATAATAGATCACCATACTTGCCGACTTCAATACTCTCAGGGATATGTTTATTCAGTTCATATAATTTGGTGGCAAACCTTCTTTATCCAAGTAAAGGTTTAATTTCCCCTAGTGATGTATCACCCAAACCAAAATGAGAGGATAAAGAAAATGCTGACAATATGCTACATCTTAATTTGACAGTCTCATGATGTCCTTGTGGAGGAGACAGAGAAAGCAGAATGTGTTACGGGTATATGGGAATTTCAATCATTCAGCAAATAGATATTGAAGTTCTACTGCATGCCAGACTTACACTAGACTCTGGGGACAGAGTGGTATAAGAGATATAGGCCTGGCTTTCTAGGAGCTTATGATATGATAGAGGATCATAAACAAGCAATTCCAGCACAAGGCAATAAAAGCCATGACAGAGAAATGAGGGAGCAGTCGCAGAGCTGTTGCCAGGCAAGAGATGATGGGGGCACAATAAGGTAATGATAGTTACAATTATTGTTATACAATAATACCAAGGGATGTTTACTAAGCACTTTCTTGGTTCCAGGCTCTGAGATAAGTACCTTATGAGCTTAATCTTATTACATTCTTGCAACAGTCCTGAGAGGGAAGGATCAATACCTATTTTACAGTAAGAAAATTGCTGGCATTTTCTTGATTACGGCCTGTTGTCTCCATCCTCCCCCAAATTCTAAAATGCATGTATTATTGTCTTTCTTATCTGCTGCTTAAAACAGTGCCTAGCACATAGTAGGTGTTCGAGATATACAGAATAGATAGGTAGTTGGACAAACTAATGAAGGGATTTGCCGTAGATCACTTGAGTTAAGGAATCCATGCCCACTAGAGTCACCGCACTTACCACATTAAATTTCAATTATAGTCTTTGTTGGTCCCTCATCTTACCAACCTCCAGATTGCCCTGGGCTCAGTTTTAGGGTCCCCCTTTGCTTTTTAAAAATCTACACCCATTGTATTGCTGATCTCATCTAATCCCATGGCTTTACCATCAATTCACTGATGACTCAAATTTGTATTTCCAGCATGGACTTCCCTCACAAACTCCAGACCCTTTTATCCAGCTACCTACTGAGCATCCCACCTGGATGTCTAATAAGCATCTTAAACTTAGTTTGCCCAAAACTCAGCTCCCAATCTTCCCTGCCAAACCTGCTCCTTTCACAATCTTCTTCATCTCAATTAATGTACTCTTACACTTCCAATTGTCCAAACCAAAACTTTGGTCATTCTTGACTTCTCTCTCTCACAACCTCCATTCAATCCATCAGCAAATCCTATTCACTCTATTTTCAAAATGTATCCAGAATCCAACTTGTTACCACCTCTGCTGATGGCCCTTCACTCTTGCGGATTACAGCAAAAGCTTCTCAGTAGTATCTCTTTCAATTGACTCTCAGTTGGTTCCCTTGGGCAGAGTGTCCAACTTAAAACTGAAATTAGATCACTTCTCTCTTCAAACTCCTCCA
>PVIY010055694.1:0-13626 GCA_004026745.1 Myrmecophaga tridactyla | reverse complement strand
GCAGGGCAGGTGGGGACATTGCCTGGGGACAAAGCCCAGGAGCCAGGCTCCACCTGTGAAGTCATGGCCTCCTTGCTTGCCGCATACGACACCCACGACCTGCCACCCATCCCCTCCAGCGGTGGTGATGAGGCGCGCTTTCTCTGGGCACCTTTCCCTTCCCGGCCCTCCTGCACCCGAGGCGCCCACCTCTCAGCTGCCCACAAGCCTCACACAGTTCTCCCTTTTTTTTTTTAATTTTCTAAAATTGATTTACTGTTCATTTCAAGATGTGTTTAAAACAAAAATATGAACATTTAATAAATGTAGGCACTCCTGGGTCCTGCTGGTTATACAAAAATAAAAACACATCAGTGAACTAATTTGGAAGTACCAAGGGCCAGTTCAGTGAAAGTTGAGGCCATCAAGCCAAACACAGATGCTGGGGCTGACAACAGGGCAGCTCTGACAATTACACTAATAGTGAAATTTCTGAACACAAAGGGGTAACCGATACTAAAGGAGTTTTAGGATGTTTTCTGGAAGGAACCAGGGAGGTAGTACACTTTTCCACAGCTCCTGGAGCACCTTTCTTGGCTGGAGCTCTAAGACCCTCCCTTGCTTTCTAGGGAGGAAGGGTTTGATGCCACAACTACCCTTGCTTGAATCCAGCTCTCAAATATTGAAGCTGAAGGTTAGTTCAGTTTTAGCTTAAACATCTGTAGGCAACATTTACTGTTTTGGTCACCCATTATACATTCGCATTTCTTCTGGGTCAGAGGACCCTGAATTTCCCTTGGGGAACCTTTACTCCCTGATTCAACCCATCTGGACGTGGATCGGGTGGGGGTCCATTCCTTTCCCCAGAGGTGGTTCATATGACTAACGTCTGGCTGATCAGGGGTGGAGAGGTGACCCAAACTGGTTCAATCAATACGAATCCAGGGACATATTTAGGAAGTATTGGGAAAATGTGCTCTTTATTCTAAATACAACTTGGGAGAATGCAAGCCTAGAGAACTGCCAGGTGGAGAATGAAAATTAAGCCAACACAGTGAGGGCAGAGCTGAGAGATGGAAAGAAACCGAGTTCCAATAACAGCATTTAGGCTCCTGATCACAGCTCTCTTTTTAACAGTCTGCTTGGTCCCTGCCCCCTGCCTCCTAGTTTTTGATGTTGTTTCAGCTGCTATTATTGGTTCATTTTCACCTGGGTCTGCCTGGACTCAAAACCTAAGCTGTGAGTTCCTTGTGAGTAAAACTGGGACTGCATTTTCCTATGTCTTAGGTTTCTGTTCAGTGATATTATAAAGGGTAGTGCTTGTGAAGAAAGAAGAGGAGGGCGGAAGGGAGGGCCCACTAGGACAGAGGTGGGAGCAGGGGCTCTTCCTGGTTCCCTGTTGCCTTGGCGCTCACCTCCCCAGACCACAGCCCGGCTCCCTGCCCCACGGACCTGAAGCAGGCACTGAAGCCACACTGCCCCGGCCTCAGGGAGCCCTCTCAGGTCTTCCCTGCATATCCTGCTGCCCTTAAAGGCCACACATCCCTCGTGTGCTGATTTGAAACTGTTATGTACCCCAGAGAAGCCATGCTCTTTAATCCTCATTCATTATTGCTGGGTGGGCTCAGTTTTGATTGTTTCCATGGAGATGCGTCTTCACCCATTCAAAGGTGGGGTTGCTTACTAGCGTCCTCTTAAGAGGGAACCATTTTGGAAAAAGCTTTAGTGCCAACACAGCCAGAGACTTTTGGAGAGGCAGAAGGAGAACACTCCCCGGGAAGCCTTATGAAATGAGGAGAGAAAGCTAGCAGACATTGCTGCGTGCATTCCCGGCTGACAGAAGTGTCTTGGACCCATCAGCCTTTCTTGAATCAAGGTATCTTTCTCCGGATGCCTTGATTTGGATATTTTCACAGGCTTAGAACTGTAACTTGCAACTTAATTAACACCCCTTCCTAAAAGCCTTTCTGTTTCTGGTATATTGCATTCCAGCAGCTTTAGCAAACTAAAACAGCTCGCCACTCCCCTATGCGTGCCCTTATGCTCAAATCATACTTGACAATTTCCGGTTCCCGGGCTGTGCCATATTCTCGCCATCCTCTGGCCTTGGCGGGGGCCACGTCTTTTGTCCGGGAGGGCCTGCCTTGCCCACGGCTTCATCTTCCCAGTCTCAGCCCACCTCACCTGTTCTGTAGGGCCTCCCTCATCCCTGCAGGGCTCCCCGCTCCCGCCGCCCTACCCTGCCTTCCCCATCACAGCCCTGACGCACCCATCTGTAACTGCCTGCGTCTCCCGCTAGAGGGTGGGAAGGTGGGGCGGCACCACCGCGGGGACCCACTCCCCATCCGTTCCCCGCTGCTAGCAGAGCCTCTTTCCTTCCGCTGATTCTCTTCTGTCTGGCCAGGGGCGTGGCGGGAGCCCAGCCCTAATTAGTCTAAGCCAATCACAGTATCCCATTCGCCTTTCCATACCCCCCAGGTATTGGCTGAGGAGGAGGCATGTGACCTAATGTTGGCCAATGAAATGAGAGGGAAAATATGCCAATAAGGTTTCTTTGTGCTTAAAAAGACACGGACCAGGGACAACAGGAAAGAGATCCCTTTCTTCCTGTGGGTCTGGTCGTCGACATTTGTCCACTGGAATAGCTGCAGTGGCTTTTTGACCTTGAGAAATAACATCCCCGACGTGTTTAAGATGACGGGGCCAAAGCTGTGTTATCAAGGAGAGTCGCAGCAGGAGTCAAGAACCATATCAGCTATGTTAACAAGGAGACTACAGTACGAAGGTTTGCTAACTACGCATAAAGGATGGTGAGGAGGTCATGGGATGGGTAAAAAGAGAACAGTACTATCACCCCTTTAGGGCTGGGGGGACAAAGGAAAGAGGCTGGAAGGATCAAGGCTCACTTAGAGCAGGCGTTCGCTGGAGCTGAAATGCAGACTTCTGAGCTGATCTGGAGCTGACGTCTCCTACCTTGGGTTTGGAGGCTGAGCCCTGTGGGCCCGGGAATCAGACTCCGAGGAGGGGGTGTCATGAGGCTGGATCTGTGAGTGTGGAAAAGCAGCAAGTTGGATTCAGCTGCGCTCCTGGCAGGAGCTGCCTCTGCCGCCTGAAGGAGCTTTGCTGGAGTGAGGCTGTCGAGAGCAGGAAGCCCTCCTCCGGCCTTGCAGGAGGGATCCACAGCCCCCTGTTGGTGGAGCTTAGCTGGGAGCAGCTGGCAAAGCAGACAAGCTATTCCTGGGGTCCTACGCCCTGGGTATCAATGCGGAGTTTAGAAGGGTGTGCTTGGAGCGGAGAGGCTAGCCTAATAATTGACACGGGTGGAGAGCTCCTGAATCCTGGAAGCCATCTCTGAGCTGCTGAAATACAAATGCACGGAGCTTTCCCACCTCAAGCTTCTTGTTATGAGAGAAAATAAATGTCCCTAGTGGGTACGTGGCTCCTGGTCTGCTTTTCTGTTCCTACCCTACTTCCCGTATGCACACGGCCTTATCTTGTCCAGCTCTGTTTTCCCCGCAGGCCTGAGGATGGGGCTGCCAGGTGATGCCCCTATCCTCCCTCCCCCTGCAGCGAGCGCGGTGGCCACCGGCCAGCTTGTCAGTCCTGCTCGTTCCCTCGGTGTGGCATTTCAGGCTAGTTCTCACCTTTCTAAGCCTCCCTTTTCCTCCTCTATGAAATGGGGACGTATAAGCACCTAGCTCACTGGACTGTGGTGAGGGTTAGGGGAGAAGGTCCCCGTGGAGTGCCCCACGTGGAGCCAGCACGCCTTTAGCGCTTGTTATTGGGTCATCAGTTCACACGCTGCTGTTCTGACAAATGGACTTTGGTTCAGCTCCCGAGAACCCAGCTCCACCCTGCGCTTGTTTCACTGGCCCCAGCTTAGCTCCCTGGGCTCAGGAGCCTGCCTAGTACCTCCTCCCGGGGCCCCAGGCTGCCCCCTTCCTGGTCCTTGGCGTGAGCCATCTACACGCCCTCCTGTTGCCCGGCCCATCCTCCATTGCCGTGAGCTCTGCGTGCTGCAGGTGCCCGGGCCTGCCCCACCCACACCTCTTTCTCTACGGCGGGGTCAGGCCCTGCTCCCCCAGGGTGCTCTCTTCCCTACAGCCCGGCCTGCTCCCGGGTCCCGAACCTTCTCACGGCCTTCCCGAGTCGTGGGTCGGGGAGGTTCATTTCCACCTTACTGCTCCTTATGGGTGCCTTAGCATCCCACGGCTGCCATAACAACGTATCCCAAGATGGGTAGCTTAAAACAACAGGAACGCAATCTCTCACGGTAATGGAGCCTCGGAGTCTGAAGTCAAGGTGTGGGTTGGGCGGTGCTCCCTGGGAAGGCTCTGGGGAAGATTCCTTCCTTGCCCTTTCCTGTTTCTTGTGGCCGCAGGCATTCCTTGGGTTGTGGCAGCACAACTGCAGCCCACCTCTATCTTCACATCTCCTTCTCTCTGTCCTTGGGTGTCCGTTTCTGTCTCTTATAAGGACATACTCATGGGATTTCGGGCACACTCTGATGCAGTATGGTCTCATCTCACCCTTACCTTAATGACACCAGCAAGGACTCTGTTTCCTACTAAGGTCACATTCTGAGGTTTTGGGTGGACGTGAATTTGGGGGGCAACACTACTCAACTTACCGTGTGGCGAGCTAAGGAATGGGACTCTGTCTTCCAGGAAACTCCTTGATGATCCAGAGTGGTAGCTGTCACCACCAAGACACCGTCTTCCTTCTGGGGCCAGCTGTCCCCTCCAAGGCCACCCCACCATCTTAGCTCCTGTGACCACTTAGCTGCTGGTGGCCAGTGGCTACAGCTGGATTTCCTCAGTAGGTTACTATACCCAATCCCTTGTACCTCACCTACGCCCTGCTAAAAGGACCCTCTGTCAAATCCAATGTTATAAATAAAGCCGTTTCCCTTTGGGGGCTGGAGGTGGACAGAAGAGAAAAGGGGGGAAAAAATAAAGGCAAAATCATCATCCACAAAGCAATACGCAAAAACCAGGCCATTCCTCTGGACCATCAATAAATAATCCAGACCACAAAAATAATACATTAGACAGCTTGTGTAATGGTAGCATGTGAAAGACTGTGGAACTTTCTAAAATTAATTTTCTTCATTTTGGTTTATTAAAATTGCACTCATCTATCTCCCCTGTTAAATATTTTATTTTTTTCATATTAATGGCTGCAATTTCAGCTTGTGCCTGATTCTGTCATTAACACTGTACAAACTTAATATCATTAGTAGTTTTTCCCTTAATTATGTGACTGGAGAAGAAAAACATCAAAGTTTCCGTGAAATTGGAATAGTATATCTAAATTGCCTCATGTTTATTTTAACATTAACAGTAAATGAAGCTAATGGGCTTTTATATTATTAAAAGCACTCATTTGTGTCCTGCCTGTTCTAATATATAACAAAGCTTTAAAAGATGTTAAATAATTAGTTATTTAATAGGGATGGGGGGAATAGATCAAACGAAAGGAAAACTTGAGGGTAACCAACGCACACAGTTGAGGGGTCCATCTCTTTTTGGGCTTTCAAACAGGATTTCCTCTCCCCATGTCTCCTGCCCCACTGTTAATATGATAGCTCTAATTTATAATGACCCTGGAGAGTTAAAGCAACAAAAGCTATTGCTGCAGCCCTGCGGATTACACACGTGTGGGGGGCAATAATGTTTGCAATTATTTCTGGGCTCCATCCATCCATAATTCAATACCTGTGCAAGGCCTGTGCTTGCTGGAGCAGCTCCAGCGTATGTCAGGTGGGGGCTTCAGAGGTCCTCTGCAGGAGGCAGGCCCGTGAAGCTGCTGCAACTGGTCCCCTTCTCGCCTCATAGCAGGGTCTCGCGGCTTTGAAGGATGCTGTGAGCGAAGGCATTCGGCTGAGTTAAAGCCCAGAGAAAAAGAACTCTGGTTGCTGGGTCTAAAGGATATGCCAGATTATTGATACTCTCCCACTCAAACACCTGCCATGGCTCCTGGTGGCCTATTCTGCAAAGGCCAAGCTCCTTGCCTAGCTCCTGCCCCTTCCCAACACTGGTCTTCCATTCCATCCAGCTTGTTTCCTCACCATCCCCAGCACATGCCAAGCGGTTCTTCTCTCTTCCTTTGCTCATACCATTGCCCTTATGTGAAACCACTTTTGTCCTTTCTTCTGCCTCTCCAGATTCCAGTCATTCTTTATGATTCAGCTCAAATTTCAGACATTCCTACAGCAGCAGTTCTCAAACTTGAGTGTACACCAGTATCATCTGGAAGGTTTATTAAAACTCAGATTCCAGGGCCACATTCCTAGGGTGTTTGATTCAATAGGTCTTGGTTGGGGTCTGCGAATTTGCATTTCTGAGAAGTTTCAGTGATACTGGTCTAGGGACCACAATTTGAGAGCTGTTGGAGCATATGCAGACGCTCCATAAACCATTAGGCAGGGTGCATATGTGTGGGCTTGAAATGTTCTCTGACAGTGTCATGTGGCCAAGTCTTGTCCATGTGGATTTGGTCAAGTCAAGTCCAGCTCATGTTCCAGGGGAGGGGAATTAGGCTCCACTTCTTGGAAGGAAGAGTATCAGAGAATTTACAGACACCACATGATGAATAAGGTTCTAGAACTCAGATTATCCAGCTCATTGCCTTGTACTCTTAATTTTTTAAACTGTGAAATAGATAATAAATGCATAAACATGTATTAAATATACACATACTATATAAAGTATAATTATAAACAGAATCATTATTCAGGTCTAGAACTAGAAACTCCTGTGTGCCTTTTGCTGGTCACAACTCCTTTTCCTCCCTAAGATGTAACCACTATCCTGCCTTCTGTGATTTTTATTTTATTCCACCAGTTGTGAATCCCTAAACAATATAGTCTAGTTTTGCCTCTTTTTTGAACTTGATATAAATGGAATCATACTGATATCTTCTTCGGTGCTTTGCTTCTTTTACTTTTTATTTGTGCACCATTTTCATCTATGTTTTTGCATGTAGCTGTATTAAGTTCATTTTCATTGTTGTATAATGGCAGCCCTCTCTCTCTAATAATTATTTTTGACTTACTCTATTCTGCCCAATATTAATATAGATATATCAATTTTCTTTCAGTAACTATTTGCACATATGTCTTTTTCCATCCGCTAGTATGTATCCTCATGTTTATCTTTTTAAACAATCCAGTCTGATAATCTTCATTTTTTTAACTGGAGCATTTACTCCATTTATATTTAATATAATTCCTGATATACTATTACATTATTTTGAACTTTCCATTTGCCCCACCTTTTCTATTTTTCTTTTACTCTGCTTTCTTGCCTCTTTTGGAATTAATAGAATATTATTGACCATTCAAAATTTATCCCTCTTTTTCAATTTTTAAATAAATAATCTAGAAATTAAAACATGTATTAAAATGTATTAATGGCTAATGTTAATCAATATCTTTACCCTCCTCCTGGACTAGTCAGGGACTTCAGAGTGCTTTAAATCATTTAACACCTGACTTATATGTTGCTGTCTCCATATTTCAGATTTCACCTTTTCTTTTTAATTCCATACATTAGTATTCTTTAAAGTAGTTTAATTTGTCTTATCTATATTGTTACCAGTTTCTGCATTCTTTATTTGGTTATACATTTTGACTCTTCATCCTGGGATAACTTTTCTTCTCCCTTTAGTACGACTTTAGACATTGACTTTAGTGAGGCACTGCTTATGGAAAATTTTCTTTCTTTCTTCTCTCCTTCCTTCCTTTCCTTCCCCCACCTTTCTTTTTCTTTCTTTCTTCCTCTCTTTCTTTCCTTCTCTCTCTCTCTCTCTTTCTCTCCCTCCCTTCCTCTCTCTCTTTCTTTCCTTCTTTGTTTTGTCTGAAAGGTCTTAATTTTACCTTCATTTTTGAAAGACATTTTCACTAGCTACAGAATTCTAGGTCAGTGATTATTTTTACTTAGTACATGGTAAACATATTCTACTATCTTCTGGATTCCATTGTTGCTGTTAAAAAGTCTACTGTTATCAAAGGTGATGGTGGAGTTATACAGAGAAGGTAGGGTTTAACATATGAATATGATTGTGAATCATTAAATCGATATTTCTTTTAGTCTCCAGTTATCTCAGAGCAGCTAAAAGTAAAAACTTAAAATTGTGGAATTGCAACCTATACCAAAGTCTGAAATCTGTTCTACAACTAATTGTTGTATTGTGCCTTGAAATGTATTGCTTTTTTGTATATATGTTATTTTTCACAAAAAAGAAGAAAAATTGGTTATGATGATAAAAATATATTTATTCCTTCTAGCCTCCTATATTCTGGAGCAGCTAGGAGGAAAAATCTGAGAGGATGGTATGGTGGCCCATGACAAACTCTGGGATGTGTCCTGTAACTCCTTGTTGAAGAGTGCTCTGATATTATTGCTTTTTTCTTTCTTTGCTTTGTATATATGTTATATTATACGAAAAAAAATTTTTTTAAGTCTACTGCTAATCTAACTTTTTTTACATTGAATAGATTGTAATCTCCCCCCCGCCCCCATTTTTGGAAGCTTTAAAAAGCTTTTCTATGATCTTAGTGTGCTTCAGTTTCACTACAATGAATCTATGTGTGAATGTCATCTTCTTTAATTATCAGAGGATTTGTTGAGCTTCTTAAAACTATGGATTGGCATCTTTCTTTGGGTCTGGAAAATTTTAGCCATTATTGCCTGGATTATTGCCTCTGTCCAATTATTTCTCTCTCTTCTTCTAGAACTCTAAGTTAATGTATATTAAATCTCTTCATTGGATTCTCCTGTATCTCTTAACCACTCTTTCACATTCCCTATCTCTATTTCTCTCTGATTGCTTTTATCTAGTTCACTAGTGCTCTCTTCAACTATATCTAATCTGCTATTATACACAGCCACTGATTTTTTACATCAATTAGTAAATTTTAAGTTTCCAGATGTAATATGTTCTTTTAAAATATGCTTTTTTTTGTTTTTTACATTTTACATTTCCTGTTTCCTGTAGATATTATCAATCTTGTCTTTTTTCTCCTTTCAAATAGAAACGTTCATTGTTTTATCTTCTGTATCTGATAATTCCAATAACTGAAATCTTGAAGATCTGTTTCTGCTGGCTGTTGTTTCTTACTCTTGGTACCTTATTTCCTTGAATATTTAATTATTTTTTGTCTGTGAGTTGTTCGTTTTCCTTGGAAAATTATTTTTGGTAATTATTTGAGGTGTAGGATAAAACGATCTCTGTTTGCTTCTGCCAAGTACCTCAAGGCATTACCAATCCAAGACTACTTTAAATTTTGACCTTAAGGTTAAAGGTTAAGGCTATTTTGACCATTCTGGTGATGTGAATTTGGAGTACAAATCCATCTTTCATGAATGACTCTTTTCCCTTCTGTTCTATGCAATGACAAGACAACTTTCCTGCAGTCCCTGGGGGTAGAAAGAGTGAAATAGTTTTCCTTCTGGTTTGTGCTCACCCTGAGGGTTTGTTCTTTGGGGTCCCATCTTTATGACAGAGGATTTCCTATTAGACACCCCATCTTTGTTGGATGCTGGACTTCATTTTTCTGTCCCTCAAACCCCTCAATGATGTCAAACTAAAGCTCAAACTTGCTGGTTGAGCAAATGCCCACATGGCACATATGTCCATGTTCCTGCTTTCACTTCATTTGGCCTAGTAACTTCTTACTATCTTTTCAGATCTTTAATACGTTTAAGAAGATATTTTAAATTTTATCCAGCATTTTCCATTGCTTCTACCATGAGGGTTGATGTAAATAATCCAACTTGTCGTGATATTGGAAATGGAAGTCTGCTCTGGGCTTTTTTCACAACCACAGATTCGTGGGTTCCCCACCCCCCAATTGGAGAAACCAAAGAGGGAGGTGGGATAGTTCAATCCAGTGGATGGTGAGGGTAATAGAGTGGTGGCTATTGGGCAAAAAATCCTGCTGAGGATGGGGTGGTTCCTTAAGCACCGGACATGAGCCCTGCCCAGGCCCCTGAGTGATTTGTCAGCATTCTTGAGGGAAGATGGTCCTGATATTTCTTACCTCCCTCTGTTGCCTGGCCTTACTCAGATTGGCCACATCCTTCAGTTCTATCTTAGTTCCTCTTCCTGGTCCCAGTCCCTGCCCTGTATACTCTGACATCCACGTCCAGTGCCTGCTTGCCCTCAGGTCTCCATCTCTGGCTGGGTTTCTCCTGCTGGTACATGTCCCTTAACACTTATTGCTTTGGTCTTTAACACCTTGGGATTCCATGGAGCTGCCACTTGGCATCAGGAAGTCTCTCTGCTCTTCTATTGCCCCTGAGGGCTATAGAGAAGGGTGTGTCTGTTCTTGGGACTATGGGACTGTGAAGCCCCTTGAGGGCCTGGCCCAAGTCTGATCCTTCCCAGTTACCATAGTGCCTTTCTCTGAGCAGAGGCTCCTTGAATGTTTACTGCGTTTTCTGCACCCAACCCAAGGCCAGACACTCCCGGGGTCCTGAGAGGGAACCCTCAGGAGACATAGTGGGAGAAAACAGCACAAAATTGGAAAGAGGGAGACTAAAGCTGACACCCATGGAGGCTTCTAAGCCACAGGATGACACAAACAGATGTCACTCCAAGAAAGACAGCCCTGGCTGCTGCTGAAGAAGGATTGGAGATGGTCACAGCAGATTTGGACAGAACAGTAAAGAGGCTGTTGCAGAGATCAGGGTGAGAGATGATGTTGGCTTGGACTGGCATCATTGAGAAGGAAAGAAGTGGACAGTCTGAGTGAATTTAGGAGGCAACATCAACAAGTGGCATGCTACCGGCTTGGTTGTGCCACATCCACGAACTTGGTACACTGAAGACTGTGGCTTTTAGAAAGTAACAACTTCTCTCTTAAGACCCAGTTGACTGAATGGCCAGAAGTCAACTTGTTTCCAATGAATAAATCCCACAACAACACTGAGAATTGCGACCTGGAAAGAGCTGATTGTGAGATTCCCTGGGTGAGTGACTTGAAGCCCCTTCCTTAAATGGCCATGCCAGATTGACCCCCACTGAGACAGTGGGGGGCCAAATGCTCACCATCCTTGGGGTGGACGGGGCCCTTCTTTATTATGACTCCCCTACTCATTCATCCTGTTCCCCCAGAAAGTAAGAAGATTAGAGTCAGATAAAAAAGGGCAGGATAGAAGAATCATAAAAGATCAAAATTACAAATGAAAGATGAGAAAATTTTCAAAAAACAAAATCTAAAAAGAATTCGAGTCAACACTAATGAGTTTACAGATAATGAAATCAATTGGATTTTAGAAATAAAATATTAGAACCCGTGAAATAAAAATCTGAAAATACATGAGTAAGAGGCATTCATTTGGAGAAACTAAGAGCTCTTCCAATTTAAAAAATAAAACTGATAATTCTTTTCTAGTGTGGTACATTTGTTATAATTCATGAAAGCACGTTTTCATACTTGTACTAATACTAATATTTTAAAGTGCAAAAAGATTGGAAGGTTGATGAAGGGGGTGAAAAAGGGATGTGAGATAAGATGAGGTTCATGATAAAAACCTATATATGGGGGGGGGGAAGAGGGCAATTTAAAGATGAAATTAGGGAACAAAAATTTAAAAATCCATTTAATTTCAGGCTAGAGATATGGGCCCTAAGAGCTCCTGAGTAGAGGTGTCTGCCTGGGTAGGAACCCCCCTTCTCTCTCCACTCTGGGCCCTCCCGGCTGCAGCAAACAGAGGAGGGGCATATGGTGTCTGCTGAGAGGTGGTGAAGGGAGTTCTGCTCTGGGAATCGAGATCCCTGGGTCCCAGTTGACCTGACCGCATCCCTGCGGGAGCCAAGCCAGCCCTGCCCTGATCAGACTTCAGCCCTGCCCTGATCAGACCTCAGCTTCCTCATCTATTAAGTGAGTGGAGCCAGTTGATAGGCTCAGGGTTCCTTCTGCTCTGATGTTCTGGGACATGAGGGGTATCAGAAGCAAGTAGGAGAATGGGGAGCTTTGCTTTGTAGCTTTTTGGGGAAGCAGTGAACTTGGAGGCCGAAGAGCTGGGTTCAAGTGTCTGAGACTTGAGAACACAGAGGCAAGCAGAAAATGAGAGCCACTCAGCAGGGTAGGGTGTGTGCATGTGTTTGTGTGTGTGGGCATGTTTGTGTATGATGTCTCCATACCATCAATGTCTGTGGTGACCACCTGGGAAGAAACCCAGCCACACACTGAGGCATGAGCCCACGTCTGCAAGTAGGGCTTTCTCCAGCTCTCCGCTGTCTGCCTGCCTTCCTGGACCCTCAGCATCTTGAAGGCAGGTCCTTGACTAAAGTGGTTTTTGTCCCAGCCCCCCATGCCCACACCCTGGTGCAGGCCTTGCTGAGACACTGCTTAGTGCATATGTAGTAATGCCACCTCTTGTCAAATGCTTACCAGCTGCCGTCACTTATTCTGCAATGGGTTCAGTTAATCCTTACAATTGCCCCATAAGGCAAGTACTATTATTATCTCCATTTTATAGACTGGCTCAGAGGACTGAAATGACTTGCCCAAGGTCACCTTGCACGAGCGGCAGAGCTGGCATTTGAACCCATGCTGTCTGACTCCAAACTCGTGGGGTTCACGGTTCTGCTGCGGGCGTGTCGGTGGGAGTGATGCCTGCCCTGTACCCTCGCTGGTGTAGGTGTGTTTGGGGGCTACACAGAATGAGGCAGCTAAGTGTGCAAGGGCATGGACAGGGCGGCCAGACCTTATTACCGAGGGGTGGGGGTGGGGGCAGCTGTCCCAGGTGCCGCCTAGTCCCTTTGCAGTCTCCTCTGCAGAGGGCGAATAGAATCTTCCACCACAGGGCAGAGCAGCCCCTTCAGGATAAAACCCAAGGAAGGAACAGCCAAGGGACTGGACTCTGTGGCAAAGGGAGGTGGAAATTCCCCTGTGGGAAGGGAGCCTCGGTCCTGCAAGACTGGGCAGCCTCCTAAGGAGTCCCATCCCTTTTAATCCATCCTCCTTGCTGTCTTCCTTCCCAGGACATTCTAAGACCCAGCTCTGATGTTGTCTCCCACCGCTCAGTGCCTTCAGACGGCCCCCCGTGGCTCGGGGTGTCCAGCCCAAGCACCTGTTCCCGGCCCCCGCCCTGTGCTAGCCTCAGCCCTCAGGCTTCAGCCAGGGCTACAGGACGCCCGCATTCTGGTGCCCAAGCTCAGCGCACTCCTGGGCTGGTGGAGACGATGGGCTGAGAACTGTCTTCTGTGGTTATTGGGGTGGGGGTGGAAGGTCAGGCAAGACACCCAGCAACTGCAGCTAGTGAGGTCCGCACCAGGGTGGGGATTTAGGGGGACTGACCCTTCCTGAGTCTCAGTTCCTCGCCTATAGAGTGCACTCACTGTGGAAGAGTATTTGCAAAGCCCCCTTCGGGGAATGGTGAGAACGGGGAGAAATTCAACTTCCCCAAGTTGAATTCCTGATATTCCCACAAGCAGTGTGGACAACCAAAGCTAGAGACTGAGCCCCCAGTCTTGGGGTTTGTTCATATGAAACTTAACCCCACAAAGGATAGGTCAAGTCTACTTAAAATTTAGGCCTAAGAGTCACCCCCAAGAGGGCCTCTTTTGTTGCTCAGATGTGGCCTCTCTGTCCAGCCAACACAACAAGCAAACTCACCACCCTCCCCGTCTGAA
>PVIY010055693.1:0-13620 GCA_004026745.1 Myrmecophaga tridactyla | reverse complement strand
TATAGATTTACCTATACTAGACATTTCAGACACATGGAATCCTGCAATATATGGTCTTTTATGACTGGCTTTTTTCAGGTGGCATAATGATTTCATGGTTCATCCATGTTGTAGCATCTCTCAGTACATCATTCCTTTTAATTTCTAAATAATATCCCATTGTATAGATAGACCATGTTGTGTTTTCCATTAATCGATTGATAGACATTTGAGTTGTTTCCATTTCTTGGCTATTATGAATAATGCTGCTAGGAACATTTGTTCTATATTTTCATTTCTCCTGAGTATCATCTAGAATTGCTGGGCCATGTGGTAACTCCACGTTTAGCATGTTGAGGAACTGCTGGGCTGTTTTCTGCAGTGACTGCACTATTTTCACATTCCCACTAGCCATGTATGAGGGTTCCAATAGCACTTATATTTTAAAATACCAAAATAAAGCGAACATTTCTACAGCTAAAGAAGAAACACTAAGGAAAGGGCAAAGGTGATGGGAAAACTCAAATTCAGCAAAAGGTGGGTTCAGAAGTTTGTTTTCTCTTTGTGTATCAAAAGACTTGTACAAAATTGCCAGAAGTTATAAGACTTGCATCTAATACCACTAAATTTGCTTTTTTACTTTGGGGTTGCTTCTGAAAAGTAGCTGTGATCCAGATAGAGCCTCATGGAGAACTGGACAGTGCCTTAGTACATTTCCCGCAAGGTATATATATTAATCAACTGAATTTTCATTGGCTAGATTTGATGGTTGTAAAATTTCTTTACTGAGGAATTCTATTGGATATTTGCCAACTGCCTGTGGACAATGTTGGTGGCTTAAGATCTGATATGAGGTATTTTGACAGCCACCGTAAATAAAAAGTTGCATTCCCATAAGAGGATAGTCCCATGTAAAAAAGAATTAAATGTGATCCCCACCATATAGCATACAAAAGGAAAGTTGCATTTCAGTTTCTGTCCAATATATCTAAATCAAACACAACATTATGGGTTGTAGGAGGACTTTTAGATCTTCCCCTTCGTGTAGGTTGAACCATGCTTTATAACTATATAAACTCTTGTAACTCTCATCAAGGCTTGTTAAACTTTGTAATCGTTCACTGTTTTAGAAGGCATAATAGACAAAATAAATCTCGCCCTTCCAAGACAAGTAATTAAGAACATACAATGTTAGGTTCTGAAATTTTGTATCTATCCATTCCATGGTTCTAAAAAAGATTCACATTGATCCATCGTGCTCTGAAGTTTCTTCAGCAGTGACTACCTGGTACCAAATAGCTGGTGAAATCTCAAGCAAATTCCATCAGTGGACCAGTTGTTTTCTTTTTTCCATGAGGCATCAATTGATCCTTCTTGCTCCAAGCTGCCTCTGTTGACCACTTGGCTGGTATGTGGTAGATATGCTTATGTGAAAATTTCCTGAGTCCTCTGCTAGATGACCTTTCACTTCCCCAGCTTTCATGCTGGATCTGGTTGCATGGGCCTGGGGCTCCCACAGAGAGTGCCACTTCGTGCTCTTCTCGAGGCTGAGGCCACTCCAAAGACTACAGGGCCAATCATACATTAGCAGAGCATGTCCCCAGCTACTCCATTCCAAAGTCAGGATTTTCTAGGTTCTAGAAATTTTTATTATTACTATTGTACTGTGGTAACATAGACACACACTTATAAACCTTTCCATCTTAAGTACAATTCAATGGCATTAATTACATTTACAATGTTGTACTGCCACCAACACCAACGATTCCCAAAACGTTTTCATCCCCCAAACAGAAACTCTGACCCATTCCCACTTCTTCCTGGCCCCTTTTAGCTTCTAACTATGTTCTGTCTCTATGAATTTGCTGCTTCTAAATATTTCATATAACTGGAATCATGTAACATTTGTCCTTTTGTGTCTGGCTAATTTTACTGTGTTTGCAAGGTTTATCCTTATAGGCACATGTATCAAAATTTCATTGCTTTTTATGACTGAGTTATATTCCATTCCATAGCTGAGTTTGAAGCTATTATGTATCCCCAGAAAAGCCATGTTTTAATCCTGATCCAATCTTGGTGGGGGGGCAGCCATTTCTTTTAATCCTGATTCAATTCTGTAGGGCAGAAACATTTGATTGGATTTTCTCCACAACATGACCAATTGTGGGTGTGGCTTATGATTGGATGGAGATATGACTCCACCCATTCTAGGTGGATCTTGTTTAGTATGCTGGAAGCCTTTGGAGGTGGAGGCGTTTTTGAGAGAACTCAGAGCTGATGCAGACACAGACACAGACCTTTAGAAGAGCTGATGTAGACATTTGGAGATTGAGACAGAAATTGCCTGGGTGCTAAGCAAGGACTCACAGAAATAACCACACCCTTAAGAGAAGAAATTTCCTGCCCTAGCAGATGCTAAGCTAAGAGATGAAACCCAGAAGTTTTGTCCTGGAGCAGCTAAGTGAAGGCCCACAGACACCTGGAGAGGAAACCATTGGAATCAGAAGCTTGAAGCAAGGGAACTGGGAAAAAGGACAAGCAGATGCCAGCCACGTGCCTTCCCAGCTGACAGAGGTATTCCAGATGGCATCAGCATTTCTTGAGTGACGGTAACCTATTGTTAGTGCCTTAATTTGGATATTTAAATGGCCTTCAAACTGTAAATTTGTAACTTATTATGTACCCTTTTTAAAAGCTGTTCCATTTCCTGCATATTGCATCCCAGCAGTTTAGCAAACTAATATGAATGATAGTCCACATTTTGTATATCCATTTATCTACTGGTGAATCTAGGTTGTTTCCACCTTTTGGCTACAGCGAATAATGCTGCTATGAACATTGTTGTCCAATTATCTATTTGAGTCCCTGTTTTCAATTCTTTTGAATGTGTACCTAGGAGTGAAATTGCTATATTTAACTTTTTGAGGCACCGCCAAACTGTTTTCCACAGCAGCAGCACCATTTTATATATCACCAAGAATGCATGAGGACTCCAATTTCTCCATGTCCTCATCAATGTTTCTTGAATAATAGCCATCCTAGTGGGTATGAAGTGGAACCTCATTCCATTTCCCTAATGGTTAATGATGTTGGGCATATTTTCTTGTGTTTATTGGCCATATGTATAACTTCTTTGGAGAAATATCTATTTATGTCCTTTGCCCATTTTTAATTTTTTTTTTTGTATGCTGTATGGGAGGGTCATATTTCATTGTTTTTCCATAAGAGTTTCCCATTATTGCAGCACCATTTATTGAATTTTTGTTTGTTTGTTTTTTGTTCATTGTTTTGCCTGAATTGAATCCAGCCCTCCCATATGGCAGGCAAAGAATTCTACCACTGAACTACCCTTGCACTCCCAGGAATTCTTTATATATTATGAATGTTATAGCCTTATCAAATTTATGGTTTACAATTCTTTTCTCCCATTCTTTAGTTTCTTTTAACTTTCTTAATAGTGTCCTGTGACATTAAGTTTTTAATTTTGATGAAATCCAATTTTACTGTTTTTCTTTTATCATTCATACTTTTAGTACCATATCTAAGAATCCATAGCCAAATCCAAGGTCATGTAGATTTTCCCCTATGTTATCTTCCTAAAGTTTTATGGTTTTAGGTCACTGATCCATTTTGAGTTAATTTTTTGTATATGGTGTGAGATAGGGGTCCAACTTTGTTCTTTTGCATGTGGAAATCCAGTTTTTTGCACCATCTGTTAAAAAAAAAAAAGCTATTCTTTCTGCATTGAATGGACTTGACACCCTTATCAAAAATCAATTGACCATAGTTTTGTTAGTTATTTCTGAACTCTCAATTCAATTCCATTGGCTGATATGCCCTTCCTTGCACAAGTACCACAATGTTTTGATTACTATAGTTTTTTAGTAGATTTTGAAATCAAGAACTGTGAGGCCTCCAACTTTGTTCTTTTTTTCATGATTGTTTTGGCTATTCTAGGGCCCTTGTAATTGCATATGAATTTGAGATTGTCTTTCTGCAATGAAGGCTGCTGAAATTTTGACAGGGATTGCATGAATCTGAGATAACTTTGGGTAATACTGACATCTTAATATTAAGATCCAATCCATGAAACCGATTTCTTGAATTTTTAAATCATGAGAAACCATTGAATTCTTGATGCATTTTCTTAGGCAGTGAACCTTATGACTCATTTTAGAGAGTGGAAATAACCAAGGTCAAAATATGATGTCTGAAAGAAACCAAATTCTCTCCCTGTTACTGGTGTTTAAAGAACTGGTCCATATGAGTTCCTGATTGCATTGACAGGAATGATTGATGGTGCGAATTGGCCCAAAGCTCCATCTTGAACTGTGCCAATAATAAGCCTTAATTTTTGAGGGGGCAGAGAGAAGCCTGTAACTGGCTTAGAATGAAGGCATTAGGATGAGACTTTACAACTGATCTTTAAAACTGTCCTTTGAAGCCCTCCCTACTGAAAGAGAAGAAATTCACATTTTTTCCAACATACCAAGGAAAACACACCTTTACTTATACTAGGGACATATTTTATGTGTTCAAAACTCAAAGCTGGTTTGAAGGACAAGCAGTATTTTATGGAAACCATCTGGCATTACTTGAGTTCATCGACATACTTGTCCTTTATTTACTTCAGCCGCTGCTTGGTATGGCCAGCAGTAGTGAGCTTAACCTTCTAAAACTGCTTCAAAATTGATTTTCAGTTACAACAATCACTGTCCCTTAATAGCCACCTGAGTTTTTACTATATGAAAACTTCTCCCATATGTGGTAATTATAATTTCCTTGATTTCAAATTCCTTTGCTGACCTAGTATTGAACCAGTGATTCATCTTGGCCCAGTCTCTTTTTATGAATTTTAGCAGGAAAAGGAAATCATGCAACCCCTAAATCATACAGATTGAATTTATAAAGCATAAAATGCATCCACCTTTCCTTTAGCAGAAGCGGGTACCAACTAGAGATATTCCATAAAGGAAATTTTCTGTGGAAGACCTAAGTTAGTTTTTATTTTCTTAAAAATTTTTCTCATAAATTGCCTTCTTTCTTTCTACATGCATGTACTTGAGAGGCTTTCGACTACTGGGGGAAGCAACTGAAAGACTGAAAACATAAAATGGAGGAAGCCAATCTGACCTTATTAAAGCCTTGACTGAAAATCGTAGATTATGTTTTGATTATGTTTTGAAATTTGATTTGAAAATTTGCTCAAGTGGTTTGTATAGTACAGAGGGGTGGAGCAGTACGAATTTATTATAAGCATCTAGAACAAATGAATGAGTACATCAGAGGCAGTCATTAAAGGTGGAGTATTTTTCTTGGTTGGGTCTTCTAGTCTTTGTACACATTCTTGGAATGATTCATTACGGTCAAAAACACATATGTTTTGTGGCTTCTGTGAAACTCAAGATAGTATCATGTGCTAAGCAGTAAGCAACTTTAATTTAAAATATTGTCAGAAAAAATATTGCTGGATTAATTCCCAATCCATATAAATAATTCCCAATCCCAATTATATTTAGGAATATAATATTCAGAGTTCCTAGGTCTACCCAAAGCACCATTCACAGGAGAAGGAAAGGCAAAAATGTTTTAACCCAGAGAGATACCCCTAATTTGAGAGTGCTTTCTGGGTGACACCTCTTCCTTGCTTGATTTATGCAGTTGTCACATCCCACACAAACACTGTAAAAGCAGTCACTTTTGGTCACTGTTGCTGCTGCTTTCTTTCTGATGCCCAGTAACATGCGTATTAGTGTTTTGTTTTTCACAGTACCTTTACACACACACACATTTTCACCATGGTTTCTAGGATGTAATTTAATGCTTGTCAAAATATTTAGACTAGAATAACTAACAACCGGTCAACTGAATTGTAGCTGTTTTTTCTCAGTCTTTCTGTTAAATGTATCCGAAATTTCTCACCTAAAATTCTTATATGCTGCACTTTCAATACCTAAAGTATTTGAATTTAAGTTGCTTTGTTTCAAAAGATTGATTTGTTATTCTACTGCCAAGTGAGCTTTTAGTTTTAGTAATTGCTGATGGGTCAGCCACATGACTGGTGAGCTTGCAACTGGGTAGCCTGATAGAGGTCAAACTATCAGAGGTCATTTAACTCAGAAGAAGTGTGGTTTGAATACAGCCAGTATATATTTTTCCTCTACCCACTAATCTAAGAGAAGAAAAGGGTATGAGTGTATCTCTTATCCTCTCCCAATAAATGCTGCATTTTCCTCAACAAAAAAAGAATCACACCACAGGAAGTTTTTCATTACCCTTTATATCCTGATTAGCTCCTTCCTTTCCATTCCTAGACCAACTCTCTCTGCCCTCTCATCTCCACACACAGACCCTGCTTTCATCTCAAAGGAGCCACCGAGAATTTCATTCATTCTTTATCCCACGTTATCTGCAACTCTGGTGCGTTATAAAGTGTGCTTTCCTATTGAATTCACTCTTTATATTAATACTTTTATTTTTACTTGGAATTTATATTTCTTTATTTAAAGGTATCTTGAAAAGGTATTTTTGAAAAGTGAATAGTGTATTATGCTCTACAACTTTTTCTGAATTCAGTTCCTGGTTTAATTTCTTTTACTAAGTATAGAGAGGTAATCTCATTTAGTTCAAGTTGTTACTTAGTGGCTTCACTAGAATTCCATCTGTTCCCAAACTACTGGGGTGCAGGGGATCCCCATAAAGAGGAAGGTATTGAACCAAGAATAAAGAAAGAGCTTGAAGGTCAAGCCACGAAGAGAAAAAGCAAGGCTCTTGATATGTTGATGCCTTTGCCTCTGATATTGGCCTAAGCTAAGCCTAAAATCAGGGTGGCTTTTAATTCTTTCAATGTAAAAAGTAATTATGTATTTGTTATTTGGACATTTAATTATGTAAATTTGTGTTTGTCTTTATTGGACTATATCGTTAAGGATTATGGGCCCACTGTGCTTCTGGTTTGAGTCCCCAGTCACGGTAAGATTAATCGTGTCTTTGAAAATAAGATAAGCAGCATATGAAAGTTCATAAGAACATAAATTATCTTAGATAAAAGAGCATTCTTTGAAACTTGAGCTCTTTTCTATCTTTTCAAATTGTTGCCCATTTGTTTGGGAGGTTGGGGTGGGTTGGAGATTGGGGGTCTGATTTGTCAGATAATTAATCATTGTGTCTGATTTTCTTCCGTTTTCACTGGTCACATTATGAATTTATCAATTTACATCTGAATGAAAATAATCAACTAATTCCCAGATTTCCTTCTTTCTTTCTACATGCATGTACTTGAGAGGAGATCAGTAAGATTTGAGAAAGGGTACTGGATTTTACAGTCCTTTCCTGCTAATCAACTAAGGAAGAGAAATGTCTCCTAAAAGAGCCCAACAAATAAATCACAGAAGGATTACTTTCAAAGAGAATGTCAGTAGGGAAGAAGACTACAATGCAAATAATGGCATGCAATTAAGTATGCCATAATATTAGATAGAGTCCTAGGAGAAGTAATATAATATAGCAGTTAAGAGCTCAGGTTCTAGAGACTTGGCTTTATATTGCATGTTATCTCTAAGCATGCGGTTAGATCTCTCTGTATGTTATGTTATTTTTAAAATGAGGATAATAAGAGTACCTACCTCATAGAGTTGTTCAGAAAGTTAACTAAGATACAAACACAATGACTGATACATGTTAAAGACTAGTGCCAAATGCACACACACACACACACACACAACACAAAGACTAAAATCTCCAAATTAAGATTGTAACCAGAAAGAAGGTAAGGTAATTATTCATTGATTTAAAAACGAAGTAGGAAAGACAGAATGCTGTTTGGTTGCATTTATCTATTGTGTGATAAACCACCTTAACAGGAATGGCTTAAAATAGTAGCAATCATTTATTTTACTCACAGATCTGTGATTTGGTTGTGTTTGATGGGGAGGCTCATCTCTGTCCCACACAGAAGTCTGCAGGGGGCTGAAAGCTCTGCTTCCAGGATGGTTCACTGCTCAGCTGGCTAATGTTCTGGGAGCTCAGCCTGGACTGAGGGTTCTGCCTCAGTTCTCTCCATGGGAGTCTCTCCACAAGCTGTGTGGGCATCCTTACAACATGGTGGATAGGTCTCAGAGTGAGTGTCTCAAGAGACGTGGAAGCTGTTAGCTTCTAAAGGCTTGGATCCAGAAACTGATATAGCAACATTTGCATCATATTTTATTAATGTTAATCTTAGTTAAGCAGTCATAGAGCCCAGATTCCATGGAAGGTGACTCTACCTCTCAAAGTGGAGTATCAAAGATTTTGTGGACTTATTTCAAAACTGCCGCAATATGTAACTTCAAAGCTTGCCCAGTCTGAGTTTTTCCATGAGTCTTTTGTATATTTCTAACGGAAAGAAGGATACATAGATATAGCATTGTTGTCTGGGTCTTTTAACTTGTTAACGATTTTCACATCAGTCAGCAACTAACAAAGGGAAAAACCCTGTTTCAATGGACCTAGCCCTAAAACGAGATGATTGAGCCTGTTGCTCCAAGCTTTGCTTGGCCTTAGTGCCGCTGCATGTTATCCTCTCTGTTCTAGCTCCGCTTACCCATGCATCCCTGTGGGGAGCCTGCTCGGTCTTGATGCTGTTTCTCTTGGATTTTATATGGACTAGTAATGAACGGTAATTTATTGTGCCATCTTGGAATAAGTTAGCATTTGATATGCTCTCTGATCACCCAAGGCAGCCCAACTTGATTATCCAGAAAAGGAGTCAAAATCTTATTCATGATGAAACAGCCTGCTTTCTCCACTCTCTAGACACTGAAATTTTTGAATTAGGGAAGATTTTTTATTTTATGTTATCTATAGTAGATTCACAGGATCATTCATTCTCTCAGAAAAAAAAATCCTCCATTACTGCTTTGACAAACATAATGGTAAATCTTAAGATAAATAGTGCAAATAACATCAGAGTAAAGTAAGAAAAAATGTTATATATATCGATTAACTGGAAATTAATGTAATGTCTGGCCCTCTACTAGCATTTATTTAGAGAAGGGGGAAGAAAAACTTGAACTCAGATTAAGTTATTTTATTATATTTACTTTCTCGGAGGCAAATGTGTGCTCTCTTCTGATAGGCATACAATTTATACATGAACAAATATAAAAGTCTAATATTTAGAAGGCTTGGGTTGGATTTTATTAAAACCTAGAGAACAATTCTTTGAAAGGACTTAATAAAGTTTTTATACATAGCCTTAGCATAATTTAAAACTGTTTGAATAATGAAATAATAAGGATAAAAGTTGTGGTTATCTCCTAAAATACTAATATCTACCTGCTTTAATATTTTTATTGCCTATCCCCTATAAGTTATAGAATTATTCCAATTCAGGCTCCTACCTAGTGGGATTTGTTTCTTCAGATTACGAAATACTTCTAAATAAACATTTATATTTGCTAAACTTCCTTTTGACCCAAATTCATCTGGACTTACCTTGATTTATGATTACGGTGGCCATTCACACTAAACTTGACCTCATCGATATGAACAGCAAAAAGGAAAGCAAAGTTCAATGAGTCCATTGAAATTTGTATTATTTGCACTGCTTATGTCTCCTTCTGAATCACAGTACTGGAATTTCATGCCACTAAGGAATTGTTTATTTTTCCAGACTGGTCAACACATCAGGAATTTGGCTTCATGTAATCATCATTAAACAAATACACTAGCACCTTTTCCATGGCAATTATCAGGGCTCTGAAATTAATTGAAAACAGGACACGTATTAACAGTGGGAAATGCCCCAGTAGGTTTTTGCTTTTGTCCAGGAAAATGCAGATGTGCAGTTTTTATCAGAAGAACCCTGAGCATCAGACCTGGCCTTGCTGGGCAGCTCTGAGCAGGTCTTGGGATCACTGAGTTGCAGGCCATGCAACCCACATACCAGTGTGAGCCATTGGCCTTAGCTTCAGAGACCATGTTTGGGTGGTTGAATGAGTCACACTGAGCACTGCCCAAGGCTTCCTTACACTTGCTTATATCTCAAGGGGCAAAGGTAACTCCTGTCTACCTGGTGGACCTGACCATCTGTTAGGGCTGTTAGGCCTGATCTTTGTGGACTCAGTTTTCCAGAATTAGGAAGCATCTCAGGGAGTTAAGAGTGCTCTTTTGTAGACCTTCATTAAGGGCAACTTCATGAGTTTCGTAAAAACCAAAAGCCCAAAAACCTGGGAGGTGCTTGTCTCACTGTTGCTAAAGAGATTACTTTGTATGGTGACACCCTTACCCAGAATTTCTCTCAGATATGTAGGGTCCTTGGCCATGATTGTATTAAATCCAGGGCAGGCATGTACCCTGTTGGGAATCTCATGTACTCACAGTACAACTACCCTCCTCTCTCAGAGACACTTCACTAAGGAACAACATTTTTAAAACAAATGCCAGTGAAAATTCATTATAAGCTTCAGTGATGGGTGGTGGTGATGGCAGCACAACCCTGTGAATGTAATCAACACCCCTGAGTTGTATATTTAAATGCAGTTAAAACAGGAAATGCTAGGTAATATATTTGTTACCAGAAAAAGTTTTAAAAACCATAAAACTGTACAATGCAAACAGTGAACGGTAATACAATGTTTAGGCTGTAGTTAATAGTATAATTATATTGCTTCATCAATTGTCAAAAGTTACCACACTAACGCAAAACATTAATAATAGGGAGAACTGGGGGGGGGGTATATAGGAACTCTGTATTTACTGCATGATTTTTCTTTAAACTTACAACTTCTCTAGTTAAAAAAAAAAAAGACCCCCTCCAACACACACACAAATGCCAGTGAAAATTAAAGAGAAACAGGGCACTGTCTGGAGCCATTGGGAGTTCTCTGCATTTGTGGTGTAGGTCTCTCAAAGTACATTTAGAAACATGTGATCAAGATGAAGCACTGAGTTTACACTGCATGTACCTCTTCTGCTCCGGACACCTAGTAATGAGAGATAACATATAAAAAGAGACCTCCAGAAAGAGAGCCAAGTGCAGAAAATAGATAACCAACTCTGTGAATCAAGAACAAAAATGCTACAGTCAAAAAAAAGAGGTGCAGGTGGTTCAGTTGTAGAATACTCGCCTTCCATGCGGGAGACCCCGGTTCAATTCCTGGACCATGCACCCCTCCCCCCAAAATTGCTACAGCAATGCAGGGTCTAGGTTCTGAAACAGGCAGTGGGGGCTTGGAATTCACTCCCATGGGGTAAAAGAAACCACAAGTTTCCCACTGAGCCACGAGATCAGAACCTTGTCTGCTACTCAAACCCAGAGTACAGTGAGCCTTCCCACCTTTGCAGGCCCCATGAAAGAAAGCTGGAAAAACCTTTGCTGACCTGTTGCCTGGCAGTCTGAGCCTTTGTAGGCAGAAATGGACAGAAGAAGGTGGGAGGACAATAATACCCAGCTTATGAGCCAAGCTACCTGCTGGCCCCGTGACTGAAAACACTATAGCCTCAAAATACCTACCTGGCAGGATCCCTAATACACCATTACAAAACTCAATGTAAATTAAAGTATTTTACTCAAAATGAATGTGCAAATCCAAATTCCAAAACACATGAATAAATCTCATGCTAAGAAAGACATTCAAAACCCAATTATAAGATTATGATTGGGTGAAATTAAATTAATAGAGTGGTTTGAATAAGACTTTTAATTTTAAATAGGTGTACTAGGACACTCAATTAGATAAATGAAGGCAAACTTCCATTTAAAAATAACAAAGTATGAAACAAACCTAGGTATAAATTAAAAAGAACAGATGGAAAAGAAAAACTAATTAGAATCTTAGGAATTAAAAACATGATCATTAAAATTTAAAATCTCAACAGATCAGATAAACGTTACACTAAACACAATTGAAGAGAAGATTAATAAGTTGGAAGCTAATGCTAAGGAATTCACCCAGAAAATAGCATAAGTAGATAGGAAGATTTTTTTTTTAATGGAAGGGAGTTCAGGAGATATTTTTGAAGCTAGACTATGAGACAACAATATACATCTAATAAGAGTCCTCTAAGAAAAGAATGGAGGAAGTGGTAGAGAAGAAATATTTGAAGAGTTAGTAACTGAGGGTTTTCCAAAATGAAAGATAAACTTGAAGCTTCACATTAGCCCATTTTGAATATCAACCACGATAAAGGTAAGTCCCTAAGACACATAGGTGTGAAGCTGCAAAACATCAAGCATAAAAGAGAAATATTCAAAAGCTACTAGAAGAATGTGTGATTACCCACAAAAGAATGGCAACAGTGATTCTTCATCAGCAGTGAACAATGAGAGAGGAAAATGAAGTGTTTTTCAAAATGCCAAGTGAAAGTTCAGCAAGAAGCAGTAACTAGAGAAGGGGCCAAGATGGTGGCTTAGTGAGGTGTGGGATTTAGTTTTTCCTCCAGAGCAGCTAGTAAATAGCCAGAAACAGTACAGACAACTGCTGGGGCCATGTCAGTGACCAAACGCACAACGTACCCCAGTCTGGACAAACTGGACCAGCTGCGAGCGCACTCAGAACCGTGAGTTCCCCAAGTGTTGGAGCCGGTGCCCCCTCCCTCACAGGCTACTTCCCAAAGCGGAAAGGAAAGAGACTTTACTAGGAGCAGGGGCTGAGTGCAACCAAGCTCCAATTGTGGAATTAATTAACTAATTCAGACTACTAAGAATAGGCCCCCAGCTCAGCTGAACCTCAATTAAAAGCTGAGGTTGCTGGTTTTTGCCCTGGCACAGAGTGGGCAGGGCTGATGGAAAAAGAAAAAAGGAAAAAAACAATAGGTTTTTTGGATCAGACAGCACAAAATACTTGAAAGGGTCTGGGCCCTGAAGGAAAGGAGGAGGCACATAGGACTGGAGATACAGAGAGTAACATACCAACTTAAGCTCTTGATTAGCAAACCCAAGGAATGGGCGTCCTGCTCTGAAAAGGATTTTTCTTTTTCTTTTTTGTGGCTGTGTTTCTATGGATTGACTACTGTTTGGATACAGCTAGAGGGCTTCTCAGGCTCCAACTGCCCCACGCATGGGCAGAATTAAGCTCATTTGAGAATCTGTTCAGAGCCTGTGCCTTCCCCAGGAGAGGGTTGGGGCCCAGCTCAGGTGGAATCCCTCCCTCAAGCAATTCAGACCCCAGGGTCTGGAAAAGTGAAGTGATTAAAGCCAGCCTACAATTTCTCCTCTGCTTCAGCCATGCCCCCAGCAGAGAGAGTCTGCTGAACTTAAAGGTACCACATCACCTCATGCTGGTGGGACCCATAGGCAGGCAAGCACCACATAACAGGCAGGATAGGAAAAACACAGAGTCCAGAGGCTTCATAGGAAAGTCTCAATCTTCTGGGCCTCAGTCTCAGGGAAAACTGATGCAGATGACTCTTTCCTCCTAACAGGAGGCCAGTTTGGTCTGGGAAAATTTGGTTGGGGTCTACAATACCTAAGTAGATGGCCCTAAAGGGGCGGAGAGGGCTAAGAAGGCACCATACAGGCAGGGCAAGAAACAAGAACACAAAAATTCTGATCTGTTAAACAAAACCTAAGCTAGAAGTCTAGAATAAGCTGAAATGAATGTCAAAGAACAGATAGACAACAAAGTCATCCAGCAAGAGAATCCTAGGTAAAAAAAAAAA
>PVIY010055692.1:0-13625 GCA_004026745.1 Myrmecophaga tridactyla | reverse complement strand
TAAAGTTTTAACAGCAGAGCATAATGAAATATCTAAAAATGGGTTCGCAGGATTTCTCAAAGTCAAATTTAAGTAAGATAGAAAATGATCACCCCAAATACTTGTTCCAAAAAATGTTTGTGAGATTTGTGAATGGAAGAAGAAATACCTGTTAAATTTTCAAAATACTCTAAAGAAATGCAGTTTTAACAATCAGAAATCACCTGAGAACTAGTTTCACTCTGACACCTGAATTGAAAGAAAATGAAATGCAAGTTTTCTACTTTGCTTTTTTTTAGCTCTTACACTACACCCACTTGGTACTAATTATAATTTTTGCCATGTTTCAGTTTATCTTAGGATCTGTGGCATGTAATGTCATAGTCATAGAACACAGACGCACAGACGCTTACTTGCAAGGTCTTTTGCTTACAGATATTGTGCATGCATATAAGAAATTCCTGAAAAGGCAAGTTCAGCTCCGTCATAGTTCTATCATTCTTAGAAGAGAGAGGAAGGAGAATAAGACATAGAAGTGATAGTAGTTGTCGTTTTTATCTTTCTGCCTTAATATCTAGGAAAAAGATGCCTTTCAAAAAAAATCAAACTGTTGTACTTTGATGTTTGGCACACATTATATGGCACTCACAGGAAGTTGCTGATCTGTGAATGTGAATTCACATATGTTTATATATGAATGTGAAGGGAGGAGGTCAAAATAGGATCAACCTTAAAATTTGGTGTGATTGTTCAACTGGAATTACATGCTCAAATCATACCCTTTTTTCTTTTTAAGGATGTGTTCTGTTAAGAACAGTTAGTTTAGTTCTAAAATTCTATTTCTGTTCCTTTGAGAATATTCAATTTAACTATAAAATTGTCAAATATAATCTGACATTGCTTTTGACAAATGCTAGGATAATATTAACTCGACTCCCCTCCCTTTTCTCTCTTATATACTGCATCTCAACTTTATTTAGTGATATCCCTATAGTTTAAGTAAGAATGTCAATCTAAAGAACAAGTGAATAAAAATTTTAGTGACCAAACTTTAAAAAATATTAGTGTAAAGCATATGTACATTGAAAAAAGAAAATATTAAACATATGAAAGAAAGTTTAAAATACCCAAATGTGATAAAAATCTGATAGTGTCTGTGGATAGATTTGGGCATATATACTTCAAATGCATACACATCATTTTGTTTTCCAACTTATTTTTTCACTTAACAATATGTCATTAACATTTTAATATGCCACTAATCTTTAATAAAAGTATCTACCCAAATGTGGCCTGTATTTATGTGAAACATTAATAAGTGCTCAAAAATAAATATGTATATCGTTAAATGTGGGTAACTTTTCAAAAGTGCTAAGGTAAAAATCTAGTCTTTGCAACAAGTGGTACTGAAACAATTGAATATCCACATCTTAAAAGCAAAAAAAAAGAATTTAGACTTTTACCTTATACCATACATAAAAATTGACTCAAAATGCTTCATAGACCTAAGTGCAAGAGCTAAAACTTGTAAAACTAATAAAAGAAAACATAGGAGAAAATCTTTGTGACTTTAAGCAAAGATTTCTTGGAATAGACAAGAAAAGCAAAGATCACAAAAGAAAAAATACTGAGGAATAAGACTTCGTCAAAAGTAATCTTCTGTTCTTCAAAAGATCCTGTTAATGAAATGAAATTCAAGCCACAGAGTTAGAGAAGGAAATTATAAAACACATTTGGAATAAAAGATTTATACCAAGAATAACTCATTAATTAGATGGCAACAATCCTTATAATGGGAAAAATATTTTAATAGACCCTTGGCCAAAAAAGAAAGCAAATAGCAAATAAGCACAGGAAACGATGGGTTAAAATTTTAATTATCAGCATAATGCAAATTAAAACTACAATGAAATACCACTTGATACCCAAGTGGTATCACTTTTAGAATGCCTATAAATAAAAAGATGGATAATACCAAGTATGGAAAAGGATTTAGAGCAACTAGGGCTTTCATATATTGATGTTAAAAACTCAAAATGACAAGCCACTGTGTAAAACAGTTTAGTGCTTTCTTATAAATCTAAATATATATTTAACATGTGGCTTGGTGGTTAACTCCTAGATATTTATCCAAGAGAAATAAAAATGTCATGTTTACGCAAAGTCCTATATGCAGATGCTTATAACAGTTTTATTCATAATAGTCAAAATCTGAAAAGACCCAAATGTTCATCAGCTACTGAATGGGTAAATAAATTGGGATATATTTGTACAGTGGACTACCAGTCAGCACTAAAAAGGAGCAAACTGCTCATAACACAGCGACATGGATGAATTGCAAAAGCAATGCTAAATGAAAGAAGGTAGCCTTAAAAGGCAACATTCTGGAGGATTCCATTTATATGAATTCTAGAAAAGGCAAAAATTATAAGATCAGAAAAGTAGTAGTAACTGACAATGTCTGGGGCAGAGAGTGGATTGCTAAGTGACATGAATGGACTTTCTATACCTGATTGTCAAAACTTATTAATCTATAGGTAAGAAATGGTGAATTGTTTTTCATTTACATTTCAGTCAACCCGTCATAAAAAAGAGTGGGGAACTATAGCTCCCTCATGGAGATTCACAGATATATATGACTCTAAGGTCTGAGGAAAATAATTTTAATTTAATTTTAACAGTCTGTAAAATGCATAATATTTTATCTAATGACTGTACTATATTCTTAATTATTTAAAATATCCTCAATTTGTTTTGCAATTATAAAATTATAAGATTTGTAGGTAAAAAATTACTCTTTTCTATAATTTTCGTTTTCAACCATTAGTAGGACTATTTCCCACATGAATTGGCCACTTATAATATTTCTATTTTGACCTTTCTGTGCATGTTTTTTGTTCTTTTTTTTCCTCTGTATTTTGGATCACTTTATTATTTATTGATTCTCAAGATATTTTAAAAATAATATCCTTTGATTTAAAAGATTGCATTTCAATTTTGAGTTTTAATTCTTAAAATACATTTGTTTTTAAAGTTCTGGTAATAGAAAATTTCCTTTATTATATGTTTACTTGAAGTCATTTTAAAGACATGGTTTGCTCTAATATCGCATCAAAATAAAATATTTTGGTATATGGATAAGTGGTTTCATAATTTGATAGTGGCTGCTCAGTGGCCATGCATCTCTTTTTAATCTCAAGAGGTTGAGAGTTCAACTCCTGGGACAAGCTTGGGTGGATATTAACCTTAGTTTCAGGTTCTGCATTTACATCACCATCAGGTCTGTTTGGAAAGTACGGTTTGACACTGTTCATAAATCCATTTGTGTGTGTTTGTGTTTGTGTGTGCATGTGCACAACAGGAAGCAGGTAGGGGAATGAAATGTGGTGGAGGTTCATTCTTTCATTCTTTTTTGGAGTGTATTAGTCTGAACTCTCCAGCGAAACACGACGAATGGATAAGCATACATCTAAGAAAAGATATTTATTATAAGGAATTGGCTTCCATGACCATGGGAAGTGGCAAATCCAACCTCCACAGAGCATGCTGCAAGCTGGAAATTCAGCTAAAGGTGATATCGATGTCCTTAGTTCAGATACTCCAGGGGAAGTTGACAGACTGGAAATTCCAGTAAGAATCAGTGCTGAAGTTGAGTCTGAATACCTGTTTTTAGAAGAACTTCAGCCATATTGGATTGAGGTCCATGATGATTCAGTTTGGCCTCATCCAAATAGACGCTTCAGAGTTCCTCTTTACAAATGAGTTCACACCCACGGGCTCAAGATGAGGGCTTGAGCATATCTTTGTGGGGGGCATGATTCTGTCTTCCACAGGGAGGATGTTGACATGGAAGAAGCTTGATCATGTAGTCATTAGATTGGAAAAAGTCTGCAGATATGGAGAAGAAGGAGGAGGTTAGATAAAGGAGGATACTTTCTCACTAATCCGTGAGAACTCCGCAGTAGCCCAGGGGTCCAAGCACATTTAGAGAGATTAGCTATGAGCAGAAGGAAATTATTACCAACTGAGCCTGGAGGAAAGGATGGAATCAGAGACAGATACATTTGTAAACAAGTTGGAAGGATTTTAAGAGGAATAAATGCCCCCTATTAGTTTTATAAAATAGGGTAAGTTTATTTGCTGTCAACTGAAGGTAGGGGACAGGTAGCAAAAAGATGCTTTTTAAAATTTGTATTACAACAACAGTTTTAGATTTTATTTCTGCAAGCATGGAATTCTGGGAGAATATATTTCAATTTTATATAATATTTGCCATGATTATCTCTCTAAGGCCAATAGACCATATAAAATAAGTATTTTGAATATTTTAACAATTTTTGCCATGACATTTATTCTTCCCTGTTCTTTAACAATAAGCTATAGTGTTCTGCTGCCCTCCTGTGACTTGTCTTTGCATAAAATAGATATGAAAAACTGAGGTGATAAAAAAAATAAATTACCCAGGAGACTGCTTTCTTTAGAAAATAAACTTTGAAATTACATATCTCAGGAAAGTAAATATTATTTATTAAATGAATTACTCAAGTAACTCTATTCATTATAGGAAGATTGTGCATAGAGTTATAAAAAATCTGGTTGATTTTATATATCTAAAATGATATGTTTTATAATTCAAAATGGCCTGTGTAAGGAAACAGTAGTTTAAAAAAAAATCAACTCCAGGTTTCCAGTTTTAGCTGCTTATTGCTTTTCTGTGTGACCCTACAACTGCAGATTGATTTTATATTTGTGTTACCCATAGGAGATTTGGGATTCTTTGAATAAGCTCACCAGACATAACTAATTACTAGAGCTTTATTTCTGAGAAGCAGCATTGTGACACTAAACAATTCCAAATTAAATCTAAATACAAAGCATGGAATTTTCAGTTTTCAATTTCTTTGAAACCCTGGTAAATACTGCCGAGGAGGGATTCTGTGCCTGAGTAATTCTAGAAATGATGATCACATTAGATATTGCTGAGCTTCCTTATTTTAATTTCCAGTGACCAGTCTTAAATAGTTTAACTGCCTGAATGAAATAATTTGGAATCCTAAGCTTAAAGAGATGAACATACTATATGGTACAAAGGAATTTAATAAAACCAAAATACCCAACTTTAAATACGTTTACCTGTCATGCTTATAAGCTCTGGAGGCTAGTTTGTGGCTTTTCTGGCCTAACTGGCGATGTGGAAGGGAGTAATTTAGAAGAGGTACCAATTTAGCTCAGATTCTGTGCTTTGATTAAGCTTCTACTAAGCCTTTAAAGAAATAAGAAGTTACTATTAATTACATTGTTATATTGACTTTTAACATCATTTTCCTAATCAGGAAGCCTTCATTAATTCTGTGTTTTTCATGTGGTCTGTGACTGAATAAATCATTTGGATACTGCTGGGAATTATTAGCCCATATCTTTGAGTTTATTGGGCAATTAGTTTTGATTTGTTCCTCATTTCCATTATCCCAGTTATTAAGCAAGCAATGAAGGATTCACACCCCTTACTACAAATAGTAAAACAACTTGTTCATCAAAAATGTTTATTGAGTGCTTGGTGCTCTTCTAGGTGTTTGAGATATAGAGTGAACAAAAAATTTAAAAGTCCTCCCTTATGGAGCTGACATTCTATTGGGGAGAAAGAGACAATCAGCAAAATAAATAAGTAAATCATATGTTATATTAGAAGGTGATAAATGGCAAGCAAAAAAGCTTGGAAGTGGGTTCAGAAATCTTACTGGGGAGGATGTGTTTGTATATTTAAATAGGATGATCTAGACAAGGATCAATGAAAAGGCGACATTTGAGCAAGGATTTGAAGGGGATTAGGAAGCAAGTCGAGTAGATATGTTGGAGAAGCTGAAACAGCAAGTGCAAAGCCCTGAGGCTGAAGGTTTTCTTCTGAGTTTTAGGAATAGCAAGGAGGCTAGTGTGGCTGGAGAGGAGAGAGGTAAGTGGTAGGAGATGAGGTCAGAAGTTTTGTAGCCATACCTCTAATAATAAATATGAAAGACTACACCTAATAATGCAGACTTTGCAAACTGTTTACTGAATCATTCATAAGCACACTGTAAATCATTTGTATATTAGAGTTCTGCTTGCCTTGGTTGAAAGACAGGCTTCAGAAAATAAGAGAGACACATTATACAATAAAAATGTGAACTTAATTAGAAAACATAATACGGTTCTATTTGAATTTTTGCCATTTATATTTAATAAAGTAGCTTTACCTTGCTATAGAGTCATATTCATTCTAGTCTGCTTCAGTTCTTCTAATCCTTTGTCCATTGTCTCAGAGTCAAATTCATTTCTTGAAAGCAGATTTGACCTAAATGCTTTAGAGAAAACTAACACAGTAACTTTGCTGTGGAGCCCCTAAAATAACATTTTATGGATATCTCAAAGATATTGTGGGTTTGGTTCCAGACCACTGCAGTAAAGTGAATATCTCAATAAAGTGTGTCACACAGTTTTTGGGTTTTCCAGTGCATGTAAAAGTTATGGTTACACTATATTGTAGTCTAGTAAGTGTACAATTAGCATTATGTCTATAAAAACAGTGTGCAGGGTGGCCATGGTGGCTCAGTGGCAGAGTTCTTGCCTGCCATGCCAGAGACCCATGTTCAATCCCCGGTGCCTGCCCATGTAAAAAAAAAAAAAAAAAAAAAAAAAAAGCAAACAGTGTACATACATTAAAAATACGTTCTCACTAGACGATGCTAACCATCATCTGACCTTCAATGAGTTGTATTTTTTGCTGGTGGAGGGTCATGCCTTGACGTTGGCTGCTGACTGATCAGGCTGGTGGTTACTGAAGGTTGTGGTGACTGTGGCAAGTCCTTATGAGAAGACAAATGAAGTTTCCCGCATCAACTGACTCTTCCTTTCACAAAAGATTTCTCTGTAGCTTGTGATGCTGTTTGAAAGCATTTTACCTACAGTAGAATTTCTTTCAAAATTGAAGTCAATCCTCTCAAACCCTGCTACTGCCTTATCAGCTGAGTTTATATGATATGCTAAATCCTTTGTTGTCATGTCAACACTGTTTAAAATGTCTTCACCAGCAATAGATTCCATCTCAAGAAATCACTTTCTTTGCGCATTATAAGGAGCATCTCCTTATCTATTCAAGTTTTATCATGAGATTGCAGCAATTCAGTCACATCTTCAGTTTCTGCTTCTAATTCTAGTTCTCTGCTATTTCCACCACATCTGCAGTTACTTCCTCCATTGCAGTCTTTATGCTGGCTTGAATTTGTGGAACCCAGAAAAGCCATGTCCTTTAATCCTCATTCAGTATTGCTGGCTGGGAGATGTGACCCACCCAATTGTGGTTGCTGAAGGTTGTGGTGGTAGATTAGATGGTTTCCATGGAGGTGTGTCTCCATGTAGTGGGATTGCTTACTGGAGTCCTTTGAGAGGGAACCATTTTGGAAATAGTTACAGAGCCCATGCAGCCAGAGACATTTGGAGATGAAGGAAAGCACCCCCAGGGGAGTTTCATGAAACAAGCTGGGAGAGAAAGTTAGCATATGACATCATGTTTGCCATGTGCCTTTCCAGTAGAGAGAGAAACCCTGAACGTCTTGAGCAAGGTATTTTTCCCTGGATGCCTTAATTTGGACATTTCTATAGCCTTGCTTTAATTGAGACATTTTCATGTCTTTAGAACTGTGGACTTGCAAACTAATAAAGTACCCCTTTAAAAAGCTGTTCTGTTTCTGACATATCGCATTCTGACAGCTAGCAAACTAGAACATCATGAACTCCTCAAAGTCATACCTGAGAGTTGGAATCCACTTCTTCCACCTCCTGTTAATGTTGATATTTTTACCTCCCATCATGACTGTTCTTAATGGCATCTAGAATGGGTGAATCCTTTCCAGATGTTTTCATTTTACTTTGCCCAGATCCATCAGGAGAACCACTATCTACGCAGCAATAGCCTTAAGAAATATATTTCTTAAATAATAAGGTTTGAATGTCAAAATTAGACCTTGATCCATGAGCTACAGAATGGATGTTGTGTTAGCAGGCATGAAAGCAATGTTAATGTCATACATTTCCATCATTTCCAATGAGCAGAGACATTGTCAGTGAGCAGTGGTACTTGGCGAGGCATCTTTTTGCTGAACCAGTAGGTCTCAACATTTGTCTTAAACATGCAGTAAACCATGTTGTAAATAGATGTGTTATCATCCAGGCTTCATCATTCCATTTGTAGTACACTGGCAGTGTAGATTTGGCATAATTTGTAAAGGCCCCAGGATTTTGGGAATGATAAATTAGCATTGACTTCAATTTAAAGTCCCCCACTGAATTAGTCCCTAGTAAGAGAGTCAGCCTGTCCTTTGAAGCTTTGAAGCCAGGCATTGACTTGTTCTCTATTGCTATGAAAGTGCTAGGTGGCATTTTTTTCTAATATAAAACTGTTTATCTATATTAAAAATCTGTTGTTTAGTGTAGCCACCTTCATCATTTATCTTTATTGTGTCTTCTGAATAACTTGCTGCAACTTCTGAAACATTAGGCCTTGCTGCTTCACCTTGTACTTTTATGTTATGGAGATGGCTTTTTTCCCTAAACCTCATGAACCAACCTCTGATTGTTTCCAGTTGTTTTTTTCTGCAGCTTCCTTATCTTTCAGCTTTCATAGAATTGAAGAGTGAGGGCCTTGGTCTGGGTAAGTTTTGACTTAAGGGACTGTTGTGGCTGGTGTGATCTTTTATCCAGACCACTAAACTTTCTCCATATCAGCAATAAGGTTATTTCTCTTTCTTATCATTTCTGTGTTCACTGATGTAGCACTTTTAATTTCCTTCAAGAACTTTACCTTTGTATTCACAGCTTGGCTAACTATTTGGGGCAAGAGGCCTCATTTGCCACTTATCTCAGCTTTCAACATGCCTTTCTCACTAAGTATAATCATTTCTAGCTTTTGAGTTAATATAAGAGACATGTGACACTTCCTTTCACTTGAACACTTAAGAGACCATTGTAGGGTTATTAATTGGCCTAATTTCGATATTGTTCTGTCTCAGGGAAGGAATAGGGAGGCCTGAGGAGAGGGGAGAGGGAGAGAGTCGGGGAGCAGCCAGACATTTGGGCAGTCAGAACACGCCACCATCTTTCAAGTTTACCATCTTATATGGGCATGGGAACAATAATTACATAAAAGATCAAGGACCACCATAACCAATATAATAATAGTGAAAATTTTGGAATAGTGCTAAAATTGCCAAAATGTGACACAGAGACACGAAGTGGGCGCATGCTGTTGGAAAAGTGGCACTGATAGACTTGCTGGATACATGGTTGCCATAAACCTGCAATTTGTTAAAAAAACAAAAAACAAACAAACAAAAAAACACCCTAAACCAGTATCTGCAAAGGACAATAAGGCACGTTGTGAAGGGAGGGCAGTTCTCATGGGCATGTTTTGATTCTTGGTTGCAGATACCAGGCAGCATCCAGAGGATCCAAGGGCATGCGTGTGCCAGAAACAGAGCTGTCACTATCAAATTACCTCAGAACGTGATTCTCGATTGTTGATGAGACCTTTATCATTTCAAAGTGGGCTCCTTTAGCAGCCAGTGTTCGGAGGCTATGGGTAGGCAGCTGCCACCTTTTAAACTCCTAGAGAGCTCAGCAGAGGCTTTTGTCTTCTGTTTAGTTGAAAGGGTCTGAGAGAGAATGTGATGAAGCCACCTCAAATCTTGAAATAGAAACTCCTTTAAGTTGTATGTTTTGTGATATTTTTCTTTTCAAATGCTAGTTTTAAAAGTCAGTTTTAGGACTTTTGGAATTCTGGAGTAAAGTGTAAAATGGTAGGCTGAACAACAACAACAAAAAATGTGCTTGAGTTATGGTACCAGAGTTTCAAGTTCTAGTTTTAGAAACCAGGTAGGTAGGGAGGAGAATGAGGTCATTGAAGTCATTCAAGTAATAAATTAAAATTATTCTTTTCATTTCAAACATTTCTTTTTAAAAATAAGGCGCCCTGTCTTCTGACATGTTTTTATATATATATATATATATATATATATTTTTTTTTTTACAATAGGTTAAAAGTCCAAATAAACTGGCAAGGACTTCTTAGCCTGAAAGGAAAAAAATGTAAAGTTTACATTTCTGAAATATTTCTGTATGACATTGCTTAATGAGTGAAATGACAGTCCATTTTTGGATGTTGTTAAGATCAAAGGGATTCCCAAGAAAGAAAGAAATGATATCTCTTTGTATTGGGCTTGAATATACCATCTATCTTTCTCTCAGGACTTGTTTTATGATACTCTTGAGGTTAGGAAAGATTGTCCTTTATGCCTTTGTCTGTCACCCTTTGGCTAAAATAGCATTTTGTCAAGACACCTAAAATTTGTGATGACCAATCTGCAGTGGTGAAAACACATGCATGGTTTTGGTATGGGGATGTTATTAAGTAGACAGATGGGCATTAGGATACAAAATAAATTTTTAGAAGTATCTTTTTCTCGTATATTGTAGCAAGTTACCATATAGCTATTTGCACTCACATTGTGAAATTCTAGCCCAGAACCCTGGTAGCCTGAGCCCCGGTAAAGGAGACCAGAACTAGGAAATTGCTGTTTTGCCCCAGGGAAAACGGCTTGCTTTCCTTAAGTGTTTGCTATTTGGGTGGGAACCAGCTTCAAATATGTACAGCCTGCATTCCCAGAATTTGTCACCCCTGGCAGTTTGGCAGAGCCAGGACAGAGGGCTGAGAACATTTTTTTTTTTTTACATGGGCAGGCACCAGGATTCAAACCCAGGTCCTCGGGCACAACAGGCAAGCGTTCTTACCTGCTGAGCCACCGTGGTCCGCCCTGCTGAGAACATTTTATTACAGAAAAATTGACGTTATGACACTTCATTAGAGCTTTTTTTTAGCTGTCATAATTTCAGGAGCAGTAAGACGGTGGGCATTTTAATAATGGCTTAGTGTAGTATCAGGAAGTCGGAGTGGAAGGAATGAGTGCCCCTGTATCACTCAAGCAGCAGAGAAAGAACAATCACCCAAATTTCTTAGGTTCATGATAAGGTCTGCAAACAACATCAGAGGAAATACTTTGTTGCCTAACCTCCAACCCATAAAATTTCTCAGTTATAATTTGTGCTTTGTCAACATATGAACTTTGGGGAGGAATAAGATTATCTAGAACAAAGACTAAGTGCGGCAGAATTTCTTAGCGCTTCCAATATTGATCCATGTTATCAATTTTTAACCATTAATTGTAATACTTCTATACTTTTTCCCCCAGAGGAAACAATTAACATCATAGATATAAACTTAAAGTATAGATAGCAAATGAGTAAATATGTGAAAATTATTTAAAAAATATGTTATTATTTTATTTTAAAAATATGTGAAAATATTTTAGGCAAGATATAGCTTTAAATGTAAAATAGAAGCATCTATCATGAAGATATGGTTCAAGAAATTAAGCAGAATTCAATTACTGTACTTCCCCAAACTTACAAATTCACATAAGAAAAAGGAAAAAGATTTTTTTTAAAGAGATTAAAGGTTCAATAGTGACCAAGAGTCTGCAGACTTGCCACGCTTCTGCAAAGGGACGTTAAAATTTTTCCTGGGCCATGAAACAGATCCGGCTACAGTTTTGTGACTTGACTGTCAGAGATTGCAAGAAAATAAGGACAAATGTTTGTTGGAAGAGTCTCAACTTGTGGGGCATAGACATCAAACTGTCCCTTTTCTGGTGAAGTCTGCCTCCAAAGAGGCTACACAGTGGTCTCACTCTTGCTCTGAATCCATCTCTCTTAAAGATACCTTGGTCCAATTCCGTCACTTTCAATCACACTCACTCAGTAAGAATAAACTGGTCTTAAGAGTTAATTTATCCATCTTTACATTTCAATTGCACATTTGACTCAGTTCTTTCTTTCAATACCTTCCTTTCCACCTGTCTCCATCACAGTGCAGGGCACTTGTAGCCCAGACCTGTAGTGTAAAGCTTTGGGCTGCAAGGTATAGTCTACTCCCATGCTCTTGTCTCCGGTTCCCTGCTCTGGCCTTCTGGACCTGGAGCCAGGAGATGGGTGTGGGAACAGACAATTCTCCTGTGGCATCCAGGATGTGTCCTACCTCTGTTGGTGAGTTGCCACTGCTCACATGACAGCCACTGGTTTTTTCTATGGGTGGATATCCAAATGCCTGCCTTCTCACTGGGTTTATATGGTAGACATTTAGAAGGTTAATTCGAAACCTTTATCTCTACAGAACTCTGATGTGGGATATCCTTCTAATACCTTTCCTTGCCAAAGGATGGAAATGTAGTCTGCCAGCACTTTATTTATCTCCTGCCCCTTTCTGCAAAGCCAATGGCATCAGGTTCTCTTTTGAGACAAGAGACAATCACTGGTCCCCAACTTGGTGGATGGAAGTATCAGGTTCACTGATGTTGTAAGAAAAGAGGTTGAAGAGAAGGTGAAATGAGCTTCTACCGTGTCAATCCAATGATTCCTCCCAAAGACAGCTCCTTCTTGCCCGCTTCTGTCTTCACTCTCTTTCTTTGATAAAGAACATGCAAAGAATCCTTTGAGGTTATGAACACTAGGAACTTTTGTGAAGTGGCCCTCAAGATTATAGTTTCTTTTTTCATATTTGCAATAACCTTGTACTATTTTGTAAAGGGTGGGGAGAATGAAAGACCTCAGATTATCCTTGAATAATGCTTACCATATGTTTAGAGGTGCCATTCTCACTTATTCAAAACTGAGACTGAGAAAAGTTAAGTAACTTGTCCAAGATCATAGAGCTAAGTGACACAGCCAGAATTTAAGCAGTCTGGTGACAGAGGCCGTGCTTTAACCGCAGAGTGTCAAGGCTTGTAAGATGTAATGCCTTGTGATGGTTTGTGGAAGGAGGATCCAGAGACAATAGGTTGGGGACCTTAGCAAACAAGCCTAGGAACACTCCTCTTACTGTGAGAATACGCTGAGACGTCATGCTATAAAGCCTCATTAAATCTTGGTTTCAGCTTCCCAGTGGTAGCAGTCACTAACCCCATGGATGGTAAGGTCCCAGTGCAGTGCATACAACGATATTTAAATTTACTTAATCTTCTAATGAAAAACGGATTGAAACTAATTATAATTATTTTAGTGCTCTACCCTCTTATGGTTGAATTATCATTTTATTTTGCAAAGTATTCTAAAACTTAGTAAATTTGTTAGATGACCAAAGAAGTTTAAAAAATGGATGCTAACAAATTAGTGGTAGATACAAGCAAGAGGAAACAAATAACTTTCATGTATTCGTCGTGCTATATTATGCTACTCTAAACGTTCATAAACTATTGTAAATCTCCAAGAATTTTACAGACATTATTGGTAAGATAATGGTGAGCATGGTTAAGTTTCAAGTGGTTAAAACTGTATTGAATCTCTCTCTAGCACAGCTGCATTTTCTCAAATTAAATATTGATTCTGCCTCGCAGGATGAAAGTTTGTTCTAACAGTGCTAGAAGCATTTGGAGATCTTCCACCTTGCTGCCTCAGTAGCACATGCATCCGGAACCCAATCTGGGTCACTCAAGAGAGGCTGAAGTATCTTAGAGAATCCCAGGGGACAGGATAAGAAAGATCAATATATTAGTGAGGAAAGAGGA
>PVIY010055691.1:0-13620 GCA_004026745.1 Myrmecophaga tridactyla | reverse complement strand
TCTCTCAAGTGAGAAGGCACATGGCGAACACAGTCAGGGCTTCTCTCTCTGCTGGAAGGGCATGTGACGAACACAGCATCATCTCCTAGCTTCTTCTCCTGGCTTCCTGTTTCATGAAGCTCCCCAGGAGGCGTTTTTCTTCTTCATCTCCAAAGGCCGCTGGCTGGTGGACTCTCTGCTTCGTAGTGTCACTCTCTCTGACTCTCTCTCTCCATATGTTTCCTCTTTTATAGGACTTCAGAAACTAATGAAGACTCACTCAAATGGGTGGAGACATGTCATCCCCTAATCCAGTTTAACAACCATTCTTGACTAAATCACATCAACCAGGGAGGTGATCTCATTACAGTTTCAAACATACAGTATTGAAAAGAGATTATTCTACCTTTATGAAATGAGATTTATATTAAAACATGGCTTTTCTTAGGGGGCATATATCCTTTCAAACCAGCACATTCCACCCTCTGGCCCCTAAAAAAGACATGTTTTTTCCATATGCAAAATATATTAATTTCATAACAATATCAGAAATCCTTAAACCTTTCAGTAGCAATACAAAGGAAGTATAAAATTAAAGACAGTATAAAATCTCATCAAGTCAGTTACTGACCTAAGGCATGGTCTGTCCTAAGGCAAAATTCTCTCCATTTGTTCTGGACCTTTGAAAACTCAAAACAAATTATTTACTGCCAACATACAAAGGAGGAACATTCATAGGATACATATACACATTTCCATAGAGAGGAAGAAACACAGGGGTCATTGGACCCATACAGTTTCGAAAACCCACAGGGCAAAGTCCATTAGATTTCAAAAGTCTGAGACTCATTTATCCTCAGGGCTTTAGAAAGCGGCGGTCCCACCCTTTCCAAATGCCTACGCCTGCCTCTCTCTGAATGCAGGGGGGATACTGAGGAGACCACCTTTCTCTTGGCTCCACCCTCTCCAAGCATTGGGGCCGTACCCGGGCTCTCTGCCATCTCTGGGGCACACGCTCAACCCCTCCATGTGGTGGCAGCCAGGCTCTCCCCAAACCCCGAGGAATGTGCTTCACTCTCTCCAAGGCCTGAGGTGGCATGACTCTTCCACTGCAACGAGGTGGAAGGCCCATTCTGTGCCTTTGGGGCAAACTCACCCTCTCCACGTGCTTGGGTGGGTCCGCTCTCCTGGCCCGAGGTTTCTTCACTTCAGACCTCAGCCTCCATGGTTCTGCCTCTGAAGTTATTTTTCCTCCATTGTGTCCCTTCTCTGAACCCCCCAGTCCAGACTGGCAGCAGCTCTGTTTATACAGGTCCCACAGCACTCTCGTTGGCTTTCTATGCAGTAGCCTTGGATCATGCCCATCAGACATAAGGACTTTCCACAAATCCTTCCGGGATAACTCCATGTCCAATCCTGGCTTTCTCTGAGATGGCTGACTGGTTCCACATCTGGTCAGATCCTCACGTGGAGCACTATTCTCTGGGGTCTCCATTTCTGGAGGCCCAGAATTTTCCAGAACTTCAATTTCTGGTTTCTTTGTACTCAAGAGTTCGGTTTTCAGCTTATCTCTTTCCTGTTGCATTTCACTATAAGCTGCAAGGAGAAACCAGGCTGCACTTTCCACATTTAATTTGGAGATCTCTTCTGCTAAATATCCAAGATCATGGCTTTTAAAATCAGCCTTCCAGACAAAGCCACTAGTCAACTTTGCCAGATTATCTGCCATTTTAAAACAAGGATCGCCTTCCTTCCACTTTGCAAAAACATATGCCTCATTTCTGTCTAAGGCCTCATCAGAGGTATCTTTAGAGTCCACATTTCTACCAACAGTCTATCCAAAACATTCTAGGCCTTCTCTATCAAGCTTCTCACAACTCCTCCAGATTCTTCCCTTTATCCATTTAAAAAGCTGTTCCAACATGTTTGGTATTTGCAAACCACAGCAGCAGCACCCCACTCTCCGGTACCAAAATCTGTTCTGGTTTGCTAGCTGTTGGAGTGCAATATACCAGAAATGGAATGGCTTTTAAAAAGGGGAATTTAATGAGTTGCTAGTTTACAGTTCTAAGGCTGAGAAAATGTCCCAATTAAAACAAGTCTATAGAAATGTCCTATCAAAGGCATCCAGAGAAAGATACCTTGGTTCAAGAAGGCTGATGAAGTTCAGGGTTTCTCTCTCAAATGAGAAGGCACGTGGCGAACACAGTCTGGGCTTCTCTCTCAGCTGGAAGGGCACATGTTGAATACAGCGTCATTTGCTAGCTTACTCTCCTGGCTTCTGGTTTCACGAAGCTCCACGGGAGGCATTTTCCTTTTTCATCTCCAAAGGTTGCTGGCTTGTGGACTGTCTGCATCTCAGGGCTACATCGTTCTGCTCTCTCTGAATCTCTCATTCTCCAAAATGTTTCCTCTTTTATAGGACTTCAGAAACTAATCAAGACCCACTCAAATGGGTGGAGATATGTCGTCACCTAATCCAGTTTAACAATCACTCTTGACTAAATCACATCAACCAGGGAGATGATCTCATTACAGTTTCAAATATACAGTATTGAATAGGGATTAGTCTAACTTTATGAAATGGGATTTATATTAAAACATGGCTTTTCTTAGGGGACATGCTTCCTTTCAAACCAGCACAGTCCCATTGGCAGCACCCACACCTATACACCCACAAACACAAAATCTTTCATTCATTCATTCAACAAATAGATATCAGTACTGGAACTGGGGATACAGAGACAGGCAAGGCAGGCACAGCCCCTGCCCTTGGCCTCTGGACCAGTTGCCCTCCAGTCGGCCACTTAGCAAATGATCTCAAATACTGGCAAAGAGGCAAGGCCCGCTGGGAGAGCTGTAGTGGGGATCAGAGCTGGGAACACCTGGGGTCGGACCCCAGCTCTGCCACTTACTACTGATGTGATCTTACCTCTCCGGGTCTCAGTTTGTACAACTGTAAAATGGGGGTCCTAACTCCTCCTGGGGAGTTGTTAGGATACAGTTAGATGATGCATGCAAAGAGCCTAATGAAGGGGTGGGCACAGAGTGGGGATTCAAAAAATGGTCAGTGCTGCTGCTGGGGCATCAAGGACATGACCTTGTCCTTGAACGGTGAATAGGAGTCAGCAAGGTCACAAGAAACAGCCTTGTTCTTGATTGGTCAAAAAACATCCGACATTTCCTAAGTCACTGTTAGAAAAATCACCATATGGCAACTGCCGAGGCTTTCCACGCTACGGCTTCTGCAATCTCACTTTTGCAGACATCGTTTATAACGTGTAGCTCTTCCAATTGTCATTTTTCGGTCTCAGCTCCGTAGTTCCCCCAGCACCCCTCAACACGGGCCTGAGTTGTCCTCTCAAAGTTATCTGCTGTGTCCGGCACTCCCAAAGGGTCTCACGTGGGGAAATATGATGGTTAAAGTTCTGAACTGGGAACCACCAACCCTGGGCCTGGCACTCCTCAGATCAGTGAATTTAAGCCAATCATTTCCTCACTGGCCAAGCTTTGTCTCCTCTCGCTCAAAACAATACCAACTCCTGAACTCCCTTCCCGAGTTGAAGCCCTGGGGGTAAAAAGGCTCTTGTGAAGGCAACAGCAGTGGCAAACCCTCTGAGTCTGTCAGAACAAAAAAAAAGCCAAAAGAAAAGGGGGGAGGGGTCCCTGCCTCCTAACAGCGTGTGTAGGCGATTTCAGAGCATAAGTTCATGGAAACAAATTGAATTACGGAGGAGGCAGCTCTGCCATTTGCAACCGTGGATTGTTTGAAATCCTTTTAGAGGAAAATTAAAATATTTCACAGAGGGTAATAAAATGCCGGGTGTTTCGCAGGCTTGACTGCTCAGCTCTCTTGGGCAAATAAGTAATTAGGCGTTTTTATTTAAGTCATACTTGTCATTTTCGTTCATTAGTGGAGGAAAAAAATTTTAAGTTGCTGTGGAAAATACATAAAACTCTGGAAATCACCAGAAGATTATTTATTAAATTGTAAATAAATAAATTTTTAAAATGTGACAAGGTAACAGCACGCTGCAGAGACAAAGGAAAGTGCTTAGAATTTAATTTTCCCAAACATCAGAAATGGGACGCTGTAGTCAAAGATTCTCCTACTTCGAAATCAGATCTCATCCAGGAGCTTGGGATGGGAGAGCGTTCCAAGGCCCTGGATGCCGGGTACCTCCTCTCCCCGCACTGCCCCACCCCGCTGAGGGGCCAGCAGCCCTTCCCCACTCTCCCACCCCCCACCACAGTCACTTTAAGGTGAGGTTTGAATTTTCTCCGAGCCAAAGATCAGAGGACCCAACCTCTCCTTTTGACACATGGGGAAACTGAGGGCATGGGTGGAAGGCTCCTTCCTTCCTGTGCGCCCCTAGGTCCCAGGACTGCTGAGGACCGAATGTGGGTATATCCACGCCCATGTCCCCAGGGCTTGGGTCTCTCCCTGGCCTCAGTCCAAAAACTGAGAGCGGATCTGCCCCGTCCAGTGCATAGCATCTGCTTTGTCTTCTTGAGTCCACCTTCTTTCTACCTAGGCTGTTCTTTGGAGCAGTGTAAGTGAGGATGAGACTGAGGGTCCAGAGGGCCCCTTGCACAAGGCTGGTCTGAATCCCATGAAAAGCCATTGATGCCTGGAGGGTTTGTAGATGTGTTCACAAGTACTTATTCTTCTTCACAACTTCTCTAGGCTTTGGGCTTATCTGTGGTGGCTTCTTACCGTGCCCAAAACCACCTCGAGCTGAGCTGCTGCATACTGATGTTATTTAAGGAGGATGAGTGGGTGTGTGCATGGCGAGGAGGTGGGGCACATGGGGGAGGTAGTGTAGATGCAAACGTGAACTTCCAACCCTGAGTGCTAATCCCACCTTGAGAGCATGTTAACCTGTCTTTCATGGAGTCACTCAGCAAACAATTAGTAAGTACCTTGCGTGTGCTGGGGCTCTGTGCCAGCCCTGAAGATGGGAAAGGAATTCAAGCACGACTCTTTATCCCAAGGGGAAACAGACAAAGCAATTTTTCAAAAGCAGATATTTGAACAGGTCTTCAAGGAAGAGAACGAGTTTGGCCAGCTGGGAAGGGGAAAGGACATCATAGGGAAGGAACAGCAGGGGCAAAGCAGGGAGGCAAGAGACAGCACGTGCTCAGGCAGCCACACAGGGCAGTGAGAAGTGTTGGGGGAGACGCAGCCAGTGATTTTTCTGAGACTCTGGAGGGACTTACAGCCTAGCACCTGGCAGACGGCCAGCACTTAGTAGTTACTTTATGAGTGCATGTCAGATGAGTGAGAGGAGGGAGAGAAAAGAGGAAGGGAAGGGGGGAGGAAGGAGGCAGCTAGGAGAACAGGTGAGTAAATTGCAGCTTCTTCATACAATGGAATCTATAGAGTCATTAAAAATGAACAAAATAGAGCCATAAATGGAAATGGATCTCAAAAATGTAAAGTTAAATGAGTAAAGCAAGTTCCAGAAGAATGTGTCCAGTCTTACATGAAGTTTTCAACATGCGAAACGGCGCTACACATTTGCGTGTATACACCCCCACACACATAATTAGGTTGAACTGCGTCGAATTGCCAATACTCGACCATTTTGACATATCAAAAAACAGCAATTTCATTTGGTTCCACCTGTGGAGCCCCATGGGACGGTGCAGCCACAGTGTGGAATACTGCTCAGCAATAAAAAGGAAAACCTATTAGTGCATGCAACAACTTTCCTGAATCTAGGGAATTGTGCTGATCGAGAAAAGACAACTGAAAGGTTACCTACCATATGAGTACATTTATAGGACATGCACAAAACCACGAAATTATAGAGAGAACAGATGAGGGGTTGCCAGGTGTCAGGGAGGGGGAGGGGAGGGAGGTGGCTGTGGCTATACGAGGGTGGCTGGTGGGTAGAAATGTGGTGGTGGACACACATCCACACACGTGAGGAAATTGCCTAGAACTAATTACACATGTGCGTGCACACACACGGGAGTGCAAGCACAGCTGGTGAAATCTGAATAAGGCGGGTTGATCGTATCGGTGTGGGTATTGTGGTTGTGATATTGTGCTGTAGGGAGGTGCAAGGTGACATATGGGGGAAACTGCGTGACGGGTACACAGCAACCCTCCAAATGAGTTCTACCACCTGTGCGTGGAGTCTGCAGTTATTTCAGTGTAAAACGTGGAAACGAATGGGAATGATTACTACCAAATTTAAGATAGAGGTTATTTCTGGGGCAGGGGGATTTTGCAGTCAGGGAGAGTTTCAAAGGGGGCTTCGATTTTATCTGTAATGTTTTATTCCCTCAAAAAGAAAAATCTGAAGCGAATATGGCCCAAGGTTAAGATTCTGCAAAGGCGAAGTGGTGGGTACACAACTGTTGGTTATACTTTCCTCTGACACGCTTTATGTTTGAAATGGTTCAGAATTTTTTGAAAGCTGGATTGCTTTAAGCCTTCCTTCTTAAGCCATGATTGGGTCTGGCCTGAGCAGGCAGAGGGTGGGCAAAGGGCTCACGGGAGGGAAGCGAGCGGGTAGCCCTGGCCCGCCTGTCGGGGGCAGTCGGAGGCGGGGCCTCCAGGGAAGTGGGCGGGGTCTCCGCGGCGGGCCCCGCCCCCTGCCCGCCCGCGCGCCGCCCGGGGTGAGCCCGCTATGCCTCTCCCCGCAGCCCCCGGAGAAGGAGGGCGGCCTGCCGCGGCAGGTGGGTAACAAGACCGAGTGCGGCCTGCTGGGCTTCGTGCTGGACCTGAAGCAGGACTACGACCCTGTGCGTGCCCAGATGCCGGAGGAAAAGCTGTACAAAGTGTACACCTTCAACTCCGTGCGCAAGTCCATGAGCACCGTCATCAAGCTGCCCGACCAGAGCTTCCGCATGTACAGCAAGGGCGCCTCGGAGATCGTGCTCAAGAAGTAAGAGGGTGGGCAGGGGCGCCTGTGGTCGGGAGCTGGGGACATTTGGGCCACGCGGGATGGGCCATCGTCCAGGCAGAGGTTGCAGCCATGTGCCTGGGCTGGAAGGGTCATCTAGCACAGAGAGGGCAGGCCCTGCTCAAGGTCACACAGCAAGACTAACCTTCAGGACTCCTTGCCCAGTGTTCTTTCCACAATATTCTCTTTAAACCTACAGAGTCCTCCTCCCTAAGTCACTGTATCATCAGGAAGTTCTACTCATTATCATACTTAAATCTCTAGTTCACTTCCCTTAGCATACAGTTGATTAGGGGGTAACTATTTTCATTACTGGCCAGCCTCCTCTGACTCTAGGTGCCAGAAATAAGCCTTGAGAATTAAGCAAGTCATCCCAGTTCTCAGGGCCTGAGTTTCCCCACTTATATACTGAGGAGATTAATGTAGCCCAGTGGTTCTCAACCCTGGATGCCCACTGGAATCACTCCAGGGAGCGTTAGCAAATAAAAACATCAAACACTGATTCCTGGACTCATCCCAGACAAATTGAATCAGAGACTCTGGGGTAGGGCCCCCACATGGCTGTTTTTTCAAATGTTCTCCCAAGTGATTCTAATGTGCAAGCTTAGATTGTATGCCCTTTTCAAACCATTTTAGTGGTGGAACTACTCTTTTCTGATGAAATCTTGTGAAAATGAAACAGATAAATGGAGCTCCCTCGCTGAGTGGCATGAGACCATTATTGCAAGGAAGCTGCCTGATTTCTTTTCGGCTGGTCCTGATTTCATCCCTGCCTGGGGCCCAGGCCCGGACTGTGTGCTCCCAGCCCTGAAGAATTATGGGAAATTGCCTGGGCAGCTGTGGGACGACAGACAGACCAGGGCCAGCTGGGCATCGCTGGACATGGGGGAAGCCAGTCTCCAGCCCAGCCCTGAGCTGGTCAGGGGGAGCAGCCCTCGGGCCCTCGCCAGGCCCTGACCATCACCGCCCCCCATCCTCCCCACAGGTGCTGCAAAATCCTCAATGGGGCAGGCGAGCCCCGGGTCTTCCGGCCCCGAGACCGGGACGAGATGGTGAAGAAGGTGATCGAGCCGATGGCCTGCGATGGGCTCCGTACCATCTGCGTGGCCTACCGGGACTTCCCCGGCAGCCCCGAGCCAGACTGGGATAACGAGAACGACATCCTCAGTGACCTCACGTGCATCTGCGTGGTGGGCATCGAGGACCCCGTGCGGCCCGAGGTAGGCCCCAGGCCGGTCCGCTCGGGTAAGGGGGTGCTGAGGCTGGGAGGGCCGTTGGCAGGGTCACCCCGTGCCCGTCGCTTTCCCTCCTGAGCCTCAGTTCCATGCAGTGCCCTGTGGGGTCTACCTCCTCCCCGACTCCTAAACCTTTCAGACCCGTGAGAAGCATCAGTCTGCTCAGGAAGGCACAGGGTGGGACCACAGCTGCCAGCAGGCCAGCATTAGGCATTCCTCTCCCCGGCCACCCATCAGGACCCCTTCCCTCTGTCCCTCAATCACCCCCTACCACCCCCACCAAGGGACAGGCATGGCACTGCCCTGACTTAGAAGCCGCTTGCCCGGCAGGATCCAGGACCTCTAGTGACAAAGCCATAGGCTTAGATTCCAGGCTCCCTGCAAAGGACATGCCCAGTGATAAGGGTCACCATAGGAAAACCCAAAAGAGGGGTGACCCCATCAATATTTATCATTTTTCCAATCCAGATGCAGTTTAACATTTTACCCCAGCAAGGTTGCCTCCTAACACAACTGGCTATCTACCTTTATTGGGTTTCTAAGGTAATAGAGCTGAAAGTTGATAGAAGGTCAAATTCCCCAGCAGAAGGGAAAGGGTTTAGTTAACTCTTTCCTATATTCCTCATCTGTTAGATGGGGGTGACAGCTCCCACTCCACAAGGACTGAGGGATGTGGGGGGTATGTCTGTGCACCTCATAGGTTGCTCAGCTCACAGTAGTTCTTCAGCTGCCCTTGGCTGAATCTGCATCTGGAAGGAAGGCAGAGAGTTCAGTGCTAGGGGATTCACAGGACTGGGGAGGATTGGATGTTCATGGTCAACAGGGCTGCCCAGGCTGGAGGGAGACTGTTGGGAGAAGAGACAGCTGCCTGGAATCTCCAAGATGCTGCTGGGGGCGGGGGGGGAGTGGGGAAGCAGGCAGAGGGAGTCAACTTGCCCCTCTGCCCAGTAGTCCAGATTTGAGACAAGGCACTGGCTACTTCCCTGAGGGTTAACACAGCTACTGGGTCCCGACCTGATTCTCCAGTTGGGCCCCACTTTCTCCACATTGGCTTTGCTGAGAGATTTGCACACATACCCACCCCCCCATGGAGCCACCTGCCTTCAGCTCACCCACCTGCTCTGCCAGCATCTCTGGGGACCTCTGGGCATCCCCTGTTCCTCTTAGAGCCTCAGTTTCCCTTTCTTTAAAGTGAAAGGAGGCAGACACGATGCTTTCCATGTCCTTGGCTCTGATGTTCTAAGATTCTGCATTCCAAAGACCAAGCAAAATTAGAGGGTTGCAGACAATGATCTTTCACCTCTTCAAGGAGAAGAGGTCAAGAGTGTGAGCTTGGGCATCAGACAGACCTGGATCCTGAATTCCAGCATTGCTGGCTGTGTGGCCTTGGACCAATTACACAACCTCTCTGAGCCTTGGTTTCCTCATGTACACACCAGGGATAATAATAATATCTCCATACACATACGCACCCCTCATTATATCGTGAGGAGTCGTAGCATATGCATACGAGCAACAAGCAACATCTGGTATGAGGAGGTGGCCCATAAACGTGGGTCCCCTTCCTTCATCCCGCTTCCCAGTAGACCCATCACCCTAGATCCAATGTCACATAACAACCCCTAACACAGAGCCAGGCTCAAGGAAGGCGCTCAATAGGTGTTTTCAGAATGAATGTGTCACTGTCACTGCGGCCTCCTCTTTCCTACCCAGAGCCTAAAACAACAAAGACGATTAACAGTCCCCGGAGCTTGGCACTCGCCACCCGAGCCCGGAAGTGTTTTCCTCCACACTGGGTCTCTCCCCACATTGCCAGGCTATTTATCAGCCTCCCCTGGGCACGCCACTTATTACCAGCCGCTAATGGGTTCGGCACGTTAGCTCCTTACTAGAGACCGCTCAGAACAGGTGGCAGAGACTTGTCCTGGCCAGGCTTGAGGCTGGCCCGGCCCACACCCTGGCAGCACCCTGTCCCTTCCCAGTCTCTGACCCCCACGGGCAGAGCTCCTGGCTCATCACCCTGCCTGGGAACATTCCCTGCAGGGGCTGGAACACAGCGTAAGAAGAAAACTTTTTTGTCCCTGAGCCATAATAAGAAATATATGCTGCATCATGACTCAGTAAATACATGCACACACACGTACTCAACTGAAACATAAATTTCACAAATAATGCAATGCAATCGGATATTTTCTTTTCTGTGTCTCTTTTTGTTGATCACTACCCACTAGGAGAATTTTATAATCCACTAACGGGGCGTGACTCAAGGTTTGAACTGCTGTTCTAGCCCAAATCTCTTCCTGTACCCCCCCAATTTGCAGATGGAAACACTGAGGCCAAAAGAGGGACAGTGATGTTCCCAGAACCACGCCACAGGTAGCCAAGCAAATCCAGGTTGGGTCCAGCCTGGGCACTTTCTGTCAGGTGTCTCAGAAATGAACAAGCAACTGGTCCTAAGTTGGGTGGGTGTGGAGAGGAGAGATAGTATCCCCAGAAGGGTCAGCCAGACGGGTTGGCTTCAGGTACAGATTCTGGGAAGTTGGGGGGTGGGGGGTGTTCCACCCAGCAGGTCTGGGGGCACCCCTACATTTGAGAAAGGGGGCTTAGATCCAAGCCCCGACTTTGTCACTCACCAGCCACTTCCCCTCTCTGCACCTCAGTTTCCTCACCCGTAAAAATAGGAGATTTGGCCCAGGTACTCCTCGGGTCCCTTCCCAGGTATGACATTCTCAGGATGAGATCCAGCTGCGTGGAAGGTGTCTTTTTGCTTCCTCGGGCAGTGTGTTGTGCATTGGTAAACTTTTTTCTCAGCCAGCATTGTGCCCAGGCTGTATGTTTGGAAGTTGTAAACTGAATTTGAGAGCAGTGACATATTCAAGAGGCACAGTAGAGTCAAGAGGCTGGGGTCTAACTCCGCCCCTGCCATTCATCAGACAAGTCTCCTTACTGGGCCTCAGTTTCTCCATCTGAAAAATGAGACAGTTGGACTATCCAACATTCCCAAGTGAGGCACATGGCAGTGTTGCTAAGACACTGCTTAAGAGTAGAAAAGCTCAGATCCATGGATTCTGAGTCTCCAGGCAGGGTGGGGGTGGGCACAGGGCCCAGGGAGACCGGCATACGAGTATGTTTTGTGTTCTATTTGGTTTTCAGGATAGGTCCTGTGTGCATATGGAGCCAAATTCAAAAGGTTCGAAAGCACAGGCAGCAAGAAGCGAGCCCCCCCCACGCCATCCCCAGCTCCCCAGCTCCCACTCGGGGGCAGCCATTGTCACCAATTTTGGGGGTGACCTTCCAGGGACTTTCTATGCCTATGGTGGGTGTTTTCTGCAAGCCCCAGCTGGAGTGAAAACCTCAGGCCTGGAAAATCTCCGAGGTCCTGCAAACATCACAAACCTGTTTAGAGTTCTTTTGCAGCTACCACCGGGAAGCAAACCCCACCTCCCTCAATTTCCCCATCTGTCAAGGAAGTGAATCGCCATGTTACCTTCCCTACCTTGAGAAGGCTCCACACCAGAATAGATAAAAACATATTTTTACTCCCCTGTAAGTCGTTCCTGCTGGTATATTTTCCAAGGCGAACCGAAGCCAGTGCAGATAAAGCCATTCAGAGAGCAAGAGGTCTGGGATTTGCCGGGTTATCCGGGGGTGTCTGGAGCCCTTGGAGTCACCAACAACAGCTGTCACCAGAAACAACAGATGTTTAAAAGCCTCTATTTAATGAAAACAGGAAGCACCCACTTCCCGGCTGCTTTTCCTCAGTGAGAAACATCTAGGATAATTTTAGCAAAAGAAGCATTTAAAAAAAATTTTTTGCAGCAGTTTTATTTATGGGGAAAGAGTATTCCAACAGATCAATGCCTCTGGAGCTTGAGTCCTCATCATCTCAGGATCCTCAGTGCCCAGAACAGTTAGATGTTCGATAGCTGTTTGTTGAATGAATGAACAAGCAAGCCATGAAAGAAAGAGCTGAGAGCAGTTTAAATAACTAGCCCATTGGGTTGGAGAAATCAACAACAGCTTTATGAATAGGGAGCATTTCCCAGGAAAGATGGGTGAGAGTTTTGACATAAAGAGATTAAGGGAGAGTACATTCCAGGCAGAGGGAACAGCACCCACGCAGGCATGGAGGAGAGAAAGGATATTCAGCATTTGGGGACAAATTACCCTATGTTCTAGTTTGCTAGCTGCCAGAATGCAATATATCAGAAATGGAATGGCTTTTTAAAAAAGGGAATTTAATAAGTTGCTAGTGTACAGTTCTAAGGCTGTCAAATTGTCCAAATTAAAGCAAGTCTATAGAAATGTCCCATCTAAGGCATCCAGGAAAAGATACCTTGGTTTAAGAAGGCCTATGACATTCAGCATTTCTCTCTCTGCTGGAAGGGCATGTGGCGGCATCTGCTCGCTTTCTCTTCTGGCTTCTTGTTTTGTGAAGCTCCCCGGGAGGCGTTTTCCTTCTTCATCTCCAAAGGTCGCTGGCTGGTGGACTCCCTGCTTCATGGTTCTGCAGCGTTCTCTGCTCTCTCAGAATCTCCAGCTTTCTCCAAAGTGTTTCCTCTTTCACAGGGTTCCAGTAAACTAATCAAGACCAGTGAGGGAGCTTAGAACCAAATGGTGGAGGGTTTCCACGTCCCCATCAGAATCCTTTTACCCAGTTCCGTATAAAAGCACATGTCCCGGGCCAGCTTACAGGGGAATTCGATCTGCAGGGCAAAGAGACGCTTCGTGGTGACCCGCGGTTGCCGAGCACTGACCTTGGACAGGGCCCTGCGTAGTTGTAGTTCTGCCATCCGCAGCGCGTGCCCTGCCGAGCCCACCGCCTCATGACATGTCTAATGAGAGGGAGATGAAGTCTGCAGCATGAGGCACACGAGCTATCAAGAGGTGGGACAGGATCAAAGCACACACACAGTTCCAGTTCTAGGGGCCTTTGCCCACTAAGGAAGTGGAGGATCACTAGGGGTCCTCTTGTTTCCAGGTCTGTCTCAAATGTCCCCATGTTTGGGGCAGGCCACAGGTCCCTAAGGTACCTGACCTAGGTACCTTAACCCCATCCAACTGCCCCAGACAAACACCTGCCCCTCCACAGTCCACAGGCCCCCGTGTCCACTGCATCTGAACCCACACTCTCTCTCTGCACCCCTCCTCCCAGCCCAGAGCAGAAAGGCTTGCACCAAGGAAGGCAGGGCTCAGGTGTCCAGCTGCGCTCCCCCTGCCCCCCACCCCTCCCTCATCACCAGGGTTTGCCGGGTGCCCGTGTGTGGGTCTTGTCCCAGAATCCTCCCAGCCTTACCAAGGATAGGGCCCTCCATCCCCATTTTACAGATGAGGAAACCGAGGCTTGGGGCGGGACTAGACACAGGTCAATCTGACCCCAGGGCAAAGCCCAGCCAGCGTTTTGGTCCCTGAGCCCTCTCTCCCCGAGGCAGGGAGGCCTCTGCAGGTAGCCTCCCTGAGGAGGCAGAGGGAAGTGTGGGGTTTGTAAC
>PVIY010055690.1:0-13627 GCA_004026745.1 Myrmecophaga tridactyla | reverse complement strand
GGCACAAGGAATCGAACCCGGGTGTCCGGCATGGCAGGCGAGAACTCTGCCACTGAGCCACTGCTGCACCCTTGCACCACCCGCTTTTATTTTCTTTTAATTGCTTGGCTCAAGGAATCCTCAACAGCCTTCTGAAAAATATTGACTTGCTTTGGGCAGCCTGTTGAGATGGCGAATGTACGTGGATTTGCTTGGCACTGTGTGTGAATCAGTTTGGTTTGGTTTAGGCAATTCCACTCCTAGGTCGTGACCCAAAAGAATTGGAAGCAGGGACTTGGGTGGATATTTGTGCACCAGTGTTTGTCTCGGCATCATTCACCAAAAGGTGGAAGCAACCCAAGGATCCACCAAACAGTGAATGGAGAAACCAGAGGTGGCCTGTCCAGACGACGGAACATTCTCCAGGCGTAAACAGAAGGGAAGGGCTGGTCCATGCAGCAACAGGGACGAAGCTTGAAGACGTGTCGAGTGAAAGAAGCCAGGCACAAAAGGGCAAAGAACGTATGATTTCTCTTCTGTAAAATACTTAGAATAAGCAAATTTATAGAGAGGGAGAGCCGAGACGTGGTTACCAGGGGTGGCAGAGTTGGGGGTTTCAGTTATTGCTAAATGAGCATGAGCTTTGATTTGGGATGAAAAAATAGTCTGAAAAGAGACAGTAATGACAGTTCCACAGTCTTGTGAATGTCAAAGAACTGTCCTCTTGAAATGATTACAATGGTCTTTATGTTATGTCTATTTTATCACAATTAAAAGTGATTATTTAAAAAGGCACACTGGGTGGGCCACGGTGGTACAGTGGCAGAGTTCTTGCCTGCCATGCCGGAGACCCGGGTTCGATTCCCGGTGCCTGCCCATGCAAAATAAATAATAAAATAAAAATAAAAGAGCACGTAGATATGCTGTGCTTGTTAGAATGAGGAAGGTACTTTTAAAATTGTGATGTAAGCTGTGTAAGAAAACACGAAATATATATATTGATATTGATCTTTTAAAAAAAAATTTTTGTTGGGATCAGTGAACCCACAGGCTTTGGATTTTTACCCTGCTGCTGCCTAATTGTTTCAAATGGGGTCACATTTCTGGATAATTTCAGGGATTGCTTGGTTCTGCTCCAGGAATCCCACAAAGGGAAAATCTCTTCACAAAGAACAGATTCTCGTGGGCCCTCCCTGGCGGTGACTGGCATACCTGCTCCCAGAAACTTCTGCCTCTCGATTTAGTAATTGAAAATTAAGAATTCACCCTGCAAGTAAAATCAGCTCTACACAGTTTAATATTCTTTTTTTCCCCTTTATGTTATGGGTATTATCCCAATTCTTTTTTAGATTTTTAAACAAGGATTATTTCTTAGACCTCTTGTCTCTAACACAGTGCCCAAGTTAAACTGTCGATTGGTTTATAAAAAATTAAAAAACAACAACATAAGACCATACAGCACAGTGAACCCAATGTAAAGCACAGACTATAGCTACCAGGACGATGATAATGTATATGACTGGAATAAAAATAATTTTTAAAAAAATGTGGATTGATTGAACCCTCATAGATTCTTGGGAGGAGCAGAAAATGATAAAGTCGCTGTGAAAAACTGTTCGCGTTTTGTTTTAAAGTTAAAGACACATCTTTTAACAGCTCCCAGGGGCTTCTCCCAGGCAAACAGAAATATGCAACCATGAAAGGACACAAGCCTAGAAGTTCTCAGCACCTGGCTCAGTCCCACTGGGCCCCTGCCTGAAACCCACCCAAACATCAGTTGCCTGAATAAGCAAATTGTTATACAATCTGTTTAGCCATTAGCAATTGCTAAGCCCGACATCGCACGATCACACGGATGGGTCTGAAAAACAAAATGTTGGGTAAATGAAGCCAGGCACAAAAGAGCCCCCGTTGGAGGATGGCATTTTTTAAGAAGTTCTACAACAACCAAAATAAATCTGTGTTGGGAAAATAATCAGGACAGGGCCTTCTCTAGGGGCAGGGTGGGCTTCTCTTGACCAGGAAGAGGCCAAGGAACTTTCTAGACATTAAAGTGACATTCCGTATCCTGGAAGAGGGTTGAGTTATACTTAAAGAGGTTTGTATATTTTGTTGTATGTATATTTTAACTTTAAAAAAATAATCTAAACAGTAATTGAACTCGAATGAATGATATCCATATGGAAACGTTTAGTGGTGAAGTATATTCACTTGCAACTTATTTTAGAATGCATAAAAAAAAATAGGATGGTGTGAAGATAGCTCAATAAAATTGCATTAAATCCCTGATCCAGATAAGTCCTGAAACCCAGCCCAGCCTCTCCAGAACATCAGATAGTTCCATTCCCCTACCCCTTATCAGTGACAGCAAAATTTTAGAATTGCCATAGCCCAAACAACCCCAAACAGAGAGAGGTATGGAAAGATCAAAAATGATGGTGGAATTATACATAGAAGATAGGACTTAACAAATGAATATGAATGCTGAATCATTAAATTGATATCTTGTTTAGTCTCCAGTATTTTAGAGCAGCTAGAAGTAAAAACCTAAAATTTCTTAATTGAAAATTAAGAATTCAACCAGAAAGTAAAATCAGCTCTACACAGTTTAATATTCTTTTTTTCTTCCTTTATGTCATGGGTATTATCCCAGTTCTTTTTTGGTTTTTTAAACAAGGATTATTTCTTAAACCTTTTGTCTCTAACACAGTGCCCAAGTTAAACTGTCGATTGGTTTATAAAAATTTAGAAAACAACAACGTAAGGCCATACAGCACAGTGAACCCAATGTAAACCACAGACTATAGTTACCAGTATGATGATAATATATATGACTGGAATAAAAATAATTTTTTAAAAAATGTCGATTGATTGAACCCTCATACATTCTTGGGAGGAGCAGAAAATGATAAAGTCGCTGTGAAAAACTGTTAGCCTTTTGTTTTAAAGTTAAAGATACATCTTTTAACAGCTCCCAGGGGCTTCTCCCAGGCAAACAAAAATATGCAGCCAGGAAAGGACACAAGCCTAGAAGTTCTCAGCACCTGGCTCAGTCCCACTGGGCTTCCGCTGAAACCCACCATGTCAAAGTCTAAATATGTTCTAAGCTAATTGGGGTGCTGTGCTTGGAAATTTATAGCTTTTTTGTATATATGTTATTGTTCACAAATAAAAAGAAGGAAAAAAAAGTCGATTGTGATGATAAAGTATTTAAGCCTTCTAGTCTCCTATATTAGGGAGCAGCTAGAAGGAAAAATCTGAGAGGATGGTATGGCAGCCTGTGACAAACTCTGGGACCTGTCCTGTAACCACTTTTTGAAGAGTGCTTTGAAAACTATTGCTTTTTTATTTCTTTGCTTTGTATATGTTATACTATACAATAAAACAGTAAAAAAAAATGCATTAAAAAATACAATGACATATGAATAGATGGAAACCAGCAATAGTTACAGAATAAAGCAAATAAGGGGAAATATTGGTAATCATGTAACTGCAGAATGTAGGAGGTAGGGGATTTGGGTGTTCACTGCATAAGCCTTTAAAATGTTCTGTATTTTTGAAAAATTTCACAATAAAATGTTGGGAATCAATAGAAAATAAGAAACGAACATCGTAAAGAACTGCATTCCTAGCTCCCAGAATTAACATATGTTAATATGTTGCCATATTTCTGTTCCATAATTATTTTTAAGAAAATAAAGACAGCGAACTCTTCCAAATAATAAAAATAAACCACAGGACAAGTATAGCTGAAAATGCTCACCCGCATATCTCCTGAAATCAGCCCAGAGATGCCCAGTCCCGCCTCCCTGAAACATTCAATGCCAAGGACAACCTCGGGTCAGGGGGTTTCACCCGGGGAGATTCTGACCCCAAAGGACGCAGGGAGATGTCTAGGACATTTTTGGTTGTCAAGATGGGGGTGGGGGACAGTGCAACGGTGGCTCAGTGGTTCAATTCCCGGGTTCAATTCCCGGTGCCTGCCCATGAAAAAAAAAAAAAAAAAAAGATGGGGAGGTGCGGGGGTGCTTGTGGCATGGAGTGGGGGGAGCCCAGGGAGGCTGCCCAACCCCACCAGTGCCCAGAACTACCCCCGCTTCCCCCAGAGAAGGGCCCGGCCCCATGCCAGCTTAACAGGGGGGAGGACAGCCTGTTCCAAGGGCAGGGAAGGGGCTCAGCCCCAGCCACCTTGCCCTGAGACACACTCCTGGGCCGGCTGCCGTGTGGCTGACATCTTTCCAGGCCACCCCCCGGGGGCCTCAAGGACTTTGGCTGGGCCTGGCTCTTGGGACGTCCCCCTGCCTGGGCCCCCGCTTCCTCGATGCCGACAGGGCCCGGGTGGATGACAGGCCACCCACTGTGAGTGCTGGAGCTCAGGTGGGGAGACTGAGGCCCAGAGAGGGTCCCGGCTTGGGGCTCTTGGGTCTGTGTCATGGAGGGCGCCCCGGGATTCCCTGGGGCTGGGGGTAAGGGGAGGTGGGCAGGTTCCCGCTGGCTGCCCAGTGACCCAGAGGGCCCCTTGCTGGTCCCCAGCTCCTTGGGGGCTTCCCTGGTCAGGAAGTCAATCTGCGGCCCCTTGCCATTGGGAAGATGGGAACCCACCCAAGCCCACCCTGGGGGATCCGCTGCACCGATACCCCGACACAGAGGTGGACAGATGACTCTCCATTCAGGAACAAAGCACACACTGTACCCCCTCCTCCCCGGGAGCACATACCAGAACCTGCCCTTTCTGCCTGTCCCCAAATGTCCCAACAGAAAGACTAAAGCCCACCCCGGGGAGAGGCAGACAGGCCCGGGGAGGTGGGGGGGGGGGGCCGGTGTGGGGCCTGTCGCCTGCCCCCTCCTCCCCTACTCTATTTCGGGACCTCCCCCACCCCCACCCCCAAAGCATCTGCTGCTCCCATCAAGTATCACTCAGACTGTCCCCCTGGATCAGCAGTTTCTCAGCCTGTGACACTCCCTCCCCTCACCCCTGTTTCCCACCGGGGCCAAAGCAGCAGTCACCTCCAGAGGCCACCCCCACCTCGGGTGCCCCTGATCTTCCTGTGACCAGGCCGGCCCGGCCCCTCTCCTAGCCGAAGGGGACAGAGTCGGGGAGCCACATGCCCTCTGCCACCACCCAGAGACCCCAGCTCCGCCCCAGGAGATACCAGGGGGCCCAGGGGAGAGTGCCTCTTCTCCGGCATTCAACGCGAGGGCCTGGCCCCCTCCACGGTGAAAGAGGTGGGAGTTGGGGGTTCAGGCAGCCCCGCCCCACCCCACCCCCACCCCGGAGCAGAGACACCAGGGTTCACGGAAATCAGCCCAAATGGGGTGCATTCAACATTCGGCCTGTGAGTCCTCTTAGACACAAAACCCTCAGAGGGCAGGGGTGGGGGGTGGCGAGAAAGACATCCCATCCCTGGTCCCCGCCATCCACTCCCCCGGGGCCTGCATCGCTGCAAGACAGACATGCATCTGGGGTCCCTGGGGTCCCCTGGTCTGGGGTGGGGGGGGCTCCCCAGCTCTGTCCCCTCCAGGACGAGGAGAACCAAGGGCCAGCTCCCCAGACCTTCCAGCCTCCTCCTCCCCAGTGCCATCTCCCCTGCTCTCGGGCTGGGCCAGGGCTGGGCTGGCCTGGCCGGGGGACAAACGCTTAGGACCACCAAGACCTGTGCTTCGGGTGTCCTTAATATTTAAGGGGGTATCTCGTTTCACCACTGTTCTGTGTCTCACTTTTCAGGCCGAGGAGGGCCTGGCGGGAAGACAGGGAGCGATGGTTTTGGTACTTACTTTTCTTTTTGTCTCACAACAGGGGGTTAAAAGTCTCTGGGGCTGAAGGAACGGCTTGGGGCTGGAGGGCCTGGCTTTATAGGGGCTGCCCACGGGCCTGGGCGGGCTGCCCTTGGTTATTAATAGCTGTGTCCCCAGTGTCCTCAACTACTTGACCAACTATGGCCAAGGGCTAAGCAGCTGCTGGCCCGGTGAGCCCGGCCGCTCTTCTGGCACCTCCTCCGAGCCCCACGGAGGCACACGCACAAAAAATCACACTTTGGGGAGAGCCTGGCGGGAACCAGACCCTGACACATGCCCGTCGGTCCCCAAAGAGGCAGGCGGAGCCAGTCACCCTAAGAGAGGACAAAACTGGCACCGAGTTCAGCATCTTGTGTTATCAGGAAGATGCCAATCAAAACCACAGTGAGACCCCACTTCACAGCCAGCGGGAGGGCGCTGACTAGAGATTCGGGACATACAGGGTTGGCGAAGGCATGGAGACATAGGAGCCTGTGCACATGGCTGGTGACAATGACAAACGGTGCAGCGGCTGCGGAAAGGAAGTTAGCGGCTCCTCAGAAGTTCACCACAGGATGACCCTCTGAGCAGGCAATCCCACTCCCGGGCACCGTCCCCAAAGAACTGAAAGCGGGGACTCGGGCAGGTATTTGCACACCGATGTTCACAGCAGCATTATTCACAATTGGCGAAAGATGGAAGCAACCCAAGTGTCCATCAATGATGAATGGAGAAACAAAACGGGTTACAGGCACACAATGGAATGTTACTTAGCCATACAAAGGAATGAAGTTCTGAAACATGTGACGACACAGATGAACCCTGAAGACATCATGTTAAGAAGCCAGACACAAAAGGGCAAATGTTATATGACCACGTCTATGAAATACCTAGTAAACAAATCCATAGAGACAGAAAGCAGATTTGTGGCTCCTAGAGGCTGCTTAACGGGTGTAGAGTTTCTGGAATGTTTGGTAACAGGTGGCAAGGATGGTAGCACGGCACTGTAAAATTAATTAATGCCACTGAATTGGACACTTAAAAATGGTTAAAGTGCACATTTGATGTTATATCTAGGTTATCACAATTTAACAAGAAAGAAAACCGGCCCAGCAAGGTGGCACTGCTTGTGCAGTGCAAGCAGCCCAGCAGGACTCGTTCGAGGCTGGGACCGCCTGATGCATTCTGCAGGTGGAAGGCAATAAACCCGGGGAGGCAGAGCTGCCGGCCCAGCCGGAGCCCGCAGGTCAGCAGCCAGCACTGCCCCCTCGGTCCCAGGCTGTCCCCGGCCTGGCCAGAGCTTTGTCCCATCCATGACACTCGACCAGGCTCAAGTCCTCAGGCTTCCTGCTCGGACACCCAACTACTGATAGCTTGTCATTGGGGGGCGGGGGGGGGGGAGGGTGTAACAATGAGGGAAAGGAAGCTGAGGCTGGGCAACATGGGGGCCCTTTCCAGAAGCCCCCGAGTTGGGTGGTGGCCCAGGTAGGATTGGAACCCCACCTTGTCTTCTCGCTCTGAGGCCTTGTTCTTTTCCTATTTTTGAAGTTTTGTCTTACTAATGCACACACAACATGGCATTTCCATGTATTCAATTCAGTGGTGTTAAGTGCAGTCACCACACTGGGCCACCTTCACTGCCACCCAGCACCCACCCCTTCTATCACCCCTAACAGACCTCTGCACCCATCAGGCATTAGCTCCCCATTCCCGCATCCCCCACCCCTGGTAACCGAGCATCTACGCTCTGTCTCTGTGGATTTGCTCACTCTGGAATTTCATGAGGGAGATGGTACTTTCACATCTGCCTTCTCTCACTCAACACGATGTCTTCCGGGTTTATCTATGTTGCAGCGTGGATCACACTTCATTCTTTTTGTGTGTGTGTGGTTAAATATTATCCAATCGCGTTGGATAGGGCACATTTTGGTTTTTCTTTTGTCAGTTGATGGACCCTTGGGTTGCTTCCACATTTTGGCAATTGTGAATGATGTGGTCATGAACATCTGGAGGGATTACCGACACCTGTGGTAATTCTGTTCAACTTTCTGAGGAATCGCCGAGCTATTTCCCACAGCTGCTGCACCGGCCCCCCACCCCCCTTGCCAACACTTGTTATTTTCCGTTTTTTTCCCCCCCAAAATAACAGCCGTCTTAGCCTGTGGCTTTCGAGGAGTGGGCCCACACGGCAAGACCGCCTGCGCAAACAACCTCGCAGGCACCTCGCTCAGAACGTGCCGGGCCACCCCTGCTCATGCCCCTGACCCAGGGTGTCCTCAAGCCCACCAGCCAGGCCCCCAGACTCCGGCTCCTGCATCTCCTCCCTCCACCCCATCCAGCTCCCTGGGGCCACTGGCACAACTCAGAGACTTGCTGCCCACGCAGAGATCCCAGCAGTGCCTCTGCCACCGTGCCTCGTCCCCAGGGTGGGAACAGGACAGTCCAGAGGCTGCCGAGGGCCCAGACAGGGCCTGACGACCCTGAAGGTGCTTCTCTGTGCCCTCAACTGAGACTGGGGAAACTGAGACCAAGCTGAGACTTTTCCAAGACAACCCCAGTGGAAAGGGACAGGGGTGGAGATTTGTCTTCCAAGCAAGGACGCCTGCTTACTGTTCCTCCTGAGTAAAAGCTGGAGGTTTCCTCTTCTAACTGGATTGACACCCAGGCTTGCCCAGAGTCCTGCACCCCATCCACTCCGCGCTCCGAGACAGAAATGGTCCCCACACCCTGCTCCTGACCGGTCCCTGCCATATGACACGGGCTCTTTCTTCATGGCAGGCAGGCGGCCCTGAAGGACAGATTCTGGGCTCTGGTTCCTGAGCAAATCAGGGTGCCCCTTGGTCCCCGGTTGCACACGTCTGCGGAAGGGCCTCACGACGGAATAGCCAGCCAGACGGCATGGGGGGGCGCGGGACAGCTGGAGCAGCCCAGGGGAGCCGGGCAGGGGCCCAGTGCCCGAGGACGCCCATTTACCGAGACGTTAGAGGAAGAGAGATGAGGCACCCCCCTAGGATGACTTCTTTTGGGTTTCAAATGTATACGTGCAGGCACACAGGGACTTTTTCTATAATAAAAACTTTTTTTTTTTAAGAAATTCCACATAATAACAAAAAGATAAATTATTCAGGTCAGTAATAAAAATAAGACAAAAATGGTATTTAAAAAGAAACCCAACTCATGGCAAAAAGACAAATTATTCATTAATAAAAATAAAATCAAAGCAATACTCAGTAACAAAAGACAAACTTTTAAAAAATGGGCGAAGAGCCTGAGTAGCTACTTTTCCAATGAAGATACAGGAACAGCCAGGGCTGGCCATGAGGGAAACGCAAATCAAAACCAGTGAGACCCCAGTCCTCGCACGCTGGGGTGGCTGGAATAACAATAACAAAAGCCTGGAAATAACAAGCATTGGCAAGAACGTGGAAAAACAGGAACCCTCACACATTGTTGGGGGGGGGGGTGTATAAAATGGTGCAGCTGCTGTGAAAAACAATCTGTCAATTCCCCAAAAAGTGAGACACAGAACCACCACATGGCCTGGCAAGTCTACGCCTAGGACAGACCCGAAAGGACCGAGGCAGGGACGCGGAGGTCTGCATGCTGATGTCGCAGCGGTGTCACCCACAGCAGCTAAGAGGCAGAAGCAACCCAGCGTCCATCCACAGACAGACAATAAATAAAATGAGGAATGCTGGGAGTGCCTGCCAGCACATGACACGACATGGCTGAACCTTGAGGACATGATGCTGAGTGAAAGGAGCCAACACAAAGGACAAACGTCGTATGATCCCATTTATACGAAATATCCAGAACAGGCAAGGTGGCAGCCAGAGCCTGGGGGAAGGGAACAGGGTCTCTTCCGGGGGTGATGAAAAGCTCAGGATTCGACAGCAGTGCTGGCCGAACAACCTTGCAACTACTTTTAAAGGGTGTGGCATGTGAATCACAGCTCAGTAAAAAGAAGAACGCTGGAATTAAAAACCAGAGCCTGCCCTCAGTGCATAGGATGAGGTAGCCCAGGCTCGGCGGAGCCACCGAGGCTCACGTCAGCTCCAGGGAAGGGTGGGAAGGGTGGGGATGCCCCCCACCCCCATCCCCTGAAGGCCCATCAGCAGGTGAGGGGCGGTGGATTGTCCTCAAAGCAGGGCCATCGCTGCGCCCCTGCCTGCCTGGAAGTGGGGCCAATCCTGCTGAGGGGTGGCACTGTGGGTGCTCTGCACTCGGGAGAGCCCCGCTGCACACTGGAACCCTTGCCCAGGGCCGTAAGGACGACCAAGGGTGGGGGACAGCACGTGTGGCCTGGTAGCACCTGCCAAGGAGCAAGGGCCCAGGACACCTGGCTGGCCCCTGGCTCTTTTTGCCATGAGGAAGACAGAAAGAAGGAGAGAGGCCCCCGGAGCCCCAAGATTTGAGCCGCCTCTGAGGCCTCCTAAGCCAAAATTAGCTAAGCCTGTCTCCCCTTCTCTCCCCATTGCACAGAAAGACAAACAGCAGACAGGAGAACAAACAGCAACAATGAAAGGTCAAGCCACCAGCAACTACAAGGAGGCTGCCCCTGTGGGCTCTGAAGCCCACAAGCCACTGTGACATCAGGCAAACCAGAAATGTGCTTGCTTTTGGTGGGTGCCTTGCTGCATCAGTGGGGTCAGCCCTGCGTAGGTGCTGGGGGGAGGTGGGGGGCCCATGCCCCTCTACTGGGCCTTGCAATACACGGCCCAATGCTGGTCAGTCCCTCCTGCATCGGGGCCTGTCCCCACCTGCCAGTTCCCAGCTTGCCCAACCCTGGAACTCCTCTTGGACCCACACAGGCTGCAAAGCTTCCTCCATGCGTGTGGCCAGCGTCCTGGGATCCCAGGTAGAAACAGGGCCAGCCTCAGCTGGTTCCAAGAAACCAGTCAGACAGCGGCATCTAGTGGCACAAAGCAGCACTGCTGGCATCAGCCCCGTCCTCAAAGCGACCATGGTCACTGCCATGGGTTCCTGGCCAGGCTCATTTGGAAAAACCAGAAAACCTGGAGGGAAATGCGTTTCTGTCTGCAGGACAGCACAGAGCCTTATGTTCCAGGAAACACCGGGACTCTCCCAGAAGGGGACACCTAAGGCGCATAATTCTGCACAACATTCTAGGGGCGCCATCCTGGGCGGCCTACCCTGAGCCAGGTGGGGCCAACAGTGGCTGAAGCAGGGCTGGCCAGCAGGGTGGGGAGGGACCAGGCAGGACTCACACCTTCCCAGGGTGATTGGTGATAAGGGTGCAAGGGGTGTGCTGCTGGAGGCCCGCACCCCAGCATGCTTGGGGGGTGACGGGGCATGTGGTGGGACTGTAAAGGGGTCCCTGCAGCCAACACACAGGGCTCCTCAACCACCTCACCTGGCATACGAAGGGGGTCAGACACAGGCCCTGGTGCACTGTGTCCAGCCACACGCTGCCCGCCCCCACCATCTCTATACTGTCTCATGACAATGTCCCTGTGACCAGGATGTGGCACTCAGCTTGGCCCCTGGAGCCCCAGCCTGGCCTGGGTGTGCAGTGGAAGGGGCAAGCACCTGGTGATCAGGACACGGGGTGGGGGAAACTGGGCTCAGAGACCTGGGCCACCGCTGGCCAGGAAGCAGCCACTTTCTGTCTCTGAAAAGGAAGAGCCAGACTGCCAGGCCATAATGCCAGTCCCCTGCAAACCCCAGCATTGGGGACACGTCCCAAGCACGCTCAGCTGGCAGCTGAGGCCTCCTGCACTGGGCCAGGAAGGAGAGGGTGTGGAGTGGCAAGCCAGGTCCGCTCCGAGTGTCCCGCGCGCAACAAACGGGCCTTGCAGCCTCCTGCCCAGGCCTGAACACCGTCCCACACAGGTGCGATACGTATGCATCCACCATGGCCAGTTCCGTCTAGGAAGTTCAAGCTCCTTGCAGAGAGTTCCAAGGGAACGCTGCCCAAAGAGCCCAACGTGGCTGACATGGCAGAGGGGACCGGCCCAGGGTGCAGGAGGGGCAGGCACTGAGGTCTGTGCAGAGGTCACCACAGCTTCCTGCTGCCTGCCTCTCCGGGAACAGGGCTCAGGGAGCAAAGGGCTGGATTTCTGGGCCCTAGGGAGCTCACTGGCATCCAGCCCAGTGCTCTCGAGGGGTGAGAGAAAAACCACAGGGAGGGTACCCCCAGGCCACCTGGCCCCAGAGTCGTGGGGAGCCTAGCGGAGGCTGCACTCGCCGCCCTGCTGCTTCTCCAGCTCCAGAGCGCGTACCAGGTCCTGCACAAAGCGCATCTCGGATGCCACCTGCTTGGCCAGGGCCTCATAGCGGTTCTCAAGGCGGCTGAAGCGCCGCTTGAGCCCACTGGCCCCCAGCAGCGCCCCCTTGGCCTCCTCCTGGGCCTGCCGCTTGAGCGCCTCAGCCCGGTGCAGCTCCTGCCGCAGCCGCCGCAGGTCCTGGCCAATGCTCTCGTGCTCCTCCCGGTACCAGGCCTCCTTCTCCTCGTAGATGGCCGTCAGCGCCTCGATGTCCTCGCGGAAGTGCCGCTTGCTGCGCTCCAGCGCACGCAGGCCCTCCTCGGCTGCCGCCACCTCCTCCAGCACCTGGGAGAAGCGCTCGAAGTTGACGTAGGTGTTGTTGGGGGGCATGCTTGAGTGGGACTTGATGGTGTACTCCTTGAGGCGCGTCGTCTTCAGCCGCCGCCGCTCTGGCTTCTTGCCGCTGTCCTCACTCCGCACGTTCCGCCGCTTGATGGCCTGCGGGGGCGGGGGGGGGGGCAGCCGAGAGCAGGGGCTGGTAAACCATGGCCCACGGGCCAAACCCAGACCCCAGCCTGCTTCATTAAATAAAGTCTTACTGGCACAAGGACACAGCCATTTATCTGCAGCAGAGCTGGCAGCAGCCCCGCCAAGCGGAGGGTATTCTCTCTGGCCCCTTCTGGTAAGCGTTTGCCAACCCTGGCCTAGAGTGACCCCCTAAGAGGTTCTCACGGGGTGAGCCCACTGGCTGTGCCGCAGGCAGCCAGGCCAGGAACTCAAGCTCTGACAGCTCCTCACTGTCCCCACCCGGGCCCAGGCCCCGTCCTCTGGGGACCCTCCCCGATGCTGGCAGCATGTCACACCACCACCCTGGAATGGGAAGGGACCGCTCACTCAGATCTCGCAGACAAAGCACACAGGCTGCAGAAGGGGCCTGGGCACCTAGGGTGGCCCCCACTCACCTTGATCCAGGAATGTTCCAGGCTCTGGGCAATGGTCATTCTCCTCCTGGAAGACACCCCCACCCGGTCAGCCACACATGCACCATCTGCACTGCGCCCTGCCCCACTCTCTTGACGAAGGTGAGCCCCAGGGTTCCGGCACGTCCTGAGGGGGGGGTCGTGAGCCCAGGTGCCTCCAGGAGGGTGGGCAGGCAACGAGACTAGGCCTCCCACCTGGGGAGGAAACCATGGCACTCGGGGGCACCCACCCAGGAAGGGGAGCTCAGGGTGGCCAGGATTTTATTCTTCTAGAAAGAAACAAAAATCTGAAGTTTTATGCCAAAGCTCCTATTTTAAAGGCTGACAAGAGATTCTTAAATTCTTAAAAGCGTGGTGTGAGCCACCCCACAGCCACCCCTTTGTTCTCCCCATCCCCAGGAGGGGACGCGCTTCACGGCCTTCCCTGCCAGGGCATCCCGGGCTCTCCTACTTGGGGTCTTTGACGAGCAGCCGTCGGATGAAGTCCTTGGCTAGCTCGCTGGTGTTGCTGAAATACTCCTCGTCGAAATCATAGTTCACGGCCGAGATGTTGGTCAGCGTCTCCTGCTTTGTCTCGCCCAGGAATGGAGAGGCGCCGCTTAGGCTGGAAGAGGGATATGGGGACTCAGACGGCCGTCCCCCTCCCATCCACAAGCTCAGCAGCCC
>PVIY010055689.1:0-13633 GCA_004026745.1 Myrmecophaga tridactyla | reverse complement strand
ACAAATGGCCAAAAGGCACATGTAAAGATGCTCAACTTCCCTGGCTATTAGGGAAATGCGAATCAAAACCACAATGAGATATCATCTCACACCCACCAGAATGGCCATTATCAATAAAACAGAAAACAACAGGTGCTGGAGAGGATGTGGAGAAAGAGGCACGCTTATCCACTGTTGGTGGGAATGTCAAATGGTACAACTACTGTGCAAGGCAGTTTGGCGGTTCCTCAGGGAGCTAAGTATAGAGTTGCCATATGATCCGGCAATACCATTGCTAGGTATGTACTCAGAGGACATGAGGGCAAGGACACAAATGGACATTTGCACACCAATGTTTATACAGCATTATTTACAATTGCCAAGAGATGGAAACAGCCAAAATGTCCTACAACAGATGAGTGGCTAAACAAGCTGTGGTATATACATACAATGGAATATTACGCAGCTGTAAGACAGAATGAAGTTATGAAGTATGTAACATCATAGATGGACCTTGAGGACATTATGCTGAGTGAGATTAGCCAGAAACAAAAGGACAAATACTGTATGGTCTCACTGATATGAACTGACATTAGTGAATGTCAGTGAGAATTTCAGTTAAGAACAGAGACCATCAGGAGATAGAAATAGGGTAGATATCGGGTGATTGGAGCTGAAGGGATACAGATTGTGCAACAGGACTGATGGTAAAAATTCAAAAATGGATAGCATAAAACTACCTAACTGAAATACATAATGTTAGTACACTGAATGAAGCTGAATGTGAGAATGATAGAGGGAGGAGAGCTGGGGGCACAAATGAAATAAGAAGGAAAGATAGATGAAAAAGACTGAGATGGTATAATCTAGGAATGCCTAGAGTATATAATGATAGTGACTAAATGTACAAATTTAAAAAATGTCTTTGCATGAGGAAGAACAAAGGAATGTCAATATTGCAGGGTGTTGAAAATAGATGGCAATTCATATTTTAAAACTTTAACTTATGTGAGACTAAAGCAAAAATGTTTATTTGGCACAAAATTTATATTTTGACTAGTGCATTTCCTAATATAATTTAAATGGACAAGTTAATTGAATACCATAGTATCTGGAACCTTGAGTAGGGCATGAGATCTTGTAGGTTTATCTAGAGTGATGTCCTGATAAATCCCAGAGTGATGTGAACAGTGAATAAAGTAGTATTTGCAAAATCCCTTTGGGGAAATGGTGAGAAAGGGGGGAAATTCAACTTTCCCATGTGGAGAATTCCTGATACTGTCATAAGCAGTGGGGACAACCAAAGCAATAGGCTGAGCCCTCAATCTTGGGGGTTGTTCATTTGAAACTTATCTCTGCAAAGGATAGGCTAAGTCTACTTAAAATTAGGCCTAAGAGTCACTCTCAAGACAACCTCTTTTGTTGCTCAGATGTGGCCTCTCTCTCTCTCAGCCAACACGACAAGAAGACTCACTGTCATCCCCCTCTCTATGTGGGACATGACTCCCAGGGGTGTGGACCTTCCTGGCAACATGGGACAGAAATCCTAGAATGAGCTGAAACTCAGCATCAAGGGATTGAGAAAACCTTCTCAACCAAAAGGGGGAAGAGTGAAATGAGACAAAATAAAGTGTCAATGGCTGGGAGATTTCAAACAAAGTTGAGAGGTTATCCTGGAGGTTATTCTTATGCATTATATAGATATCACCTTTTTAGTTAAGGTGTAATGGAGAGGCTGGAGGGAACTGCCTGAAAATGTAGAGATGTGTTCCAGTAGCCATTTTTCTTGAAGATGATTGTATAATGATATAGCTTTCTCAATGTGACTGTGTGGTTGTGAAAACCTTGTGTCTGATGCTCCTTTTATCTACCTTATGTACAGATGATTAAAACATATGGATTAAAAATAAATAAATAATAGGGGGAACAAATATTAAAATAAATATAGTAGATTGAAATGCTAGTGATCAATGAAAGTGAGGGGTAAGGGGTATAGTATGTATGAATTTTTTTCTTTTTTCTTTTTATTTCTTTTTCTGAATTGATGCAAATGTTCTAAGAAATGATCATGATAATTGTGCTTGTTTGAAATGGTGTATGTACCCTAGAAAAGCCATGTTTTAATCCTAATCCCATTTTGTAAAGGCAGCTGCTGCTTCTAATCCCTATTCAGCATTGTATGTTTGAAACTGTAATTAGATCATCTCCCTGGAGATGTGATATAATCAAGAGTGGTTGTTAAGATGGATTAGGTGGAGGCATGTCTCTACCTATTTGGGTGGGTCTTCATTAGTTTCTGAAGTTCTATAAAAGAGGAAACATTGTGGAGAATGAAAGAGATTCTGAGAAAGCAGAGAGTACTGCAGCACCACAAAGCAGAGAGTCCATGAGCCAGCAACCTTTGGAGATGAAGAAGGAAACACCTCTCTGGGAGCTTTGTGAAACAGGAAGCCAGGAGAGAAAGCTAGCAGATGACACCGCGTTCGCCATGTGCCCTTCCAGATAAGAAAGAAGCCCTGGCTGTTCAACATGTGCCTTCTCACTTGAGAGAGAAACCCTGAACTTCATTGGCCTTCTTGAACCAAGGTATCTTTCCCTGGATGCCTTAGATTGGACATTTCTATAGACTTGTTTTAATTGGGACATTTTCTCAGCCTTAATTAGTTGCTAGTTGTAAACTAGCAACTTATTAAAATCACCTTTTTAAATACCAAAAAAAAAAGGTTTTATTGATTCAAACATGATATTTTGACTGGCTAAAAAAAATTCTGGATCAAGTTTGGCACAAAAAGATCACTGAAATAATTTGTCAAAAAAAAAAAACTATGGAAAATAATCCTAAATGTTGACATGTATTATTCCAAGTTTGCTCTTTTCTTTAGGAAGAGAATTGTGGACTTTGGCCTGATTGACTGTAAATATAAACAGCAAAGTTGAACCAAAGCTCCCAAAGAACCCCAAAATCTTGAGACAAGATTTTCACCCTCACATTAATAGTGGATTCCATCCTATGGCCTCTTGAAATCTAAGATGAGTTCGAACTTTGCTTCTTGACTTTCTAAACACCCAACACAATAAATCTGACAAAGTCCTTTTCTCTGAGGCCTATACTCTGGGCATAGAAGGTCAGTCCAGTATTTTTATTGGCCGCTTATCTCCTTTGTGTGAGTTTGTTTGTGAGTGGGAAGTTGAACTCCATTTTTCACTACAGACACAGACAGGGGCATAAATCTCTTCTCTCAGACACCCTGGCCAGCAGGGCAGGAGGGACTACCTGAGCTGGGTCAGCCAGATAATGACGCCTGAGTCTTTTGGATCTTGAGGTAGTGACACAAGACCTCAGTGAGTATTGACATATTATTTTTATTGGTGCTTATCAAATGATGATGTTCTGTCCAGGAAACTGCTGTGGTGCAACTCGAATTGTGTTCTGAACTGCAGAGTTTTCTTGATGCATATTTTTTGGGGGTCCTGGTTCTCCTTTAATAACTTTTGTTATTAAAACATTTATTTTAATAACTTTTCTTTTCTGATTAAGTTAAGCTTATACACGTTACATTTCTCATAAACAAGAACTCTGACCTGGTTAGGACTTTAGATTAGTAATTGGGTAGTTGAAGAACTGAAGCTGTGGCAGTAAGGCAGGGATGTTCAGAAGACAGACTTCTTAGTAATTTCAATTTTCCACCCAGCTGGAGAAATTACAAACAACCTTCCCCAGGACTCAGTATGTCCATGACAGGTCAGGTGGTGGAGGTGGCCAGATAGTGTGAATGAATTCTAACAATAGTAATAAGTTTTTATCAGGCATTTTTTTTTTAATTTGCATATGGGCAGGAGGCACCAGGGATCGAACTCCAGACCTCTAGCACGGCAGGTCGGAGCTCTGCCTGCTGAGCCACGGCAGTCGCCCTTTATCAGGCATTTATATGCATTTCTTATTTAACTCTGGTTAAAAACCACCAGTAACACTGTATCTCAGCCATTGTGCATCTCTATTTTCCAAATATGAAGGTTTATAAATACATTAGAATACATTCCCTAAGACCCTGAACCAGTAAGCAGCAATGCCAAGAAGACAAGGGCCTGTCTGAACGAGCAGATGAGAAGCCCTGGTCAGCAGGGTGCTGTATCTCATGCCCTTCTTCCAACTAAACGGTATCTGGCAAGCCCATCCTGGTGAATTGAAAAGACATTAGCAGTTGGGAAAGTAGGTCCACGAATTTGTGTCCTGTGAATTTCCCAGGTTGGAATGAAGAGAACCCAAGTCCTGTCTTGGGGAAGCCTGGGGCTAAGCTCGTCCCTGGGAGTCTCCCCTTCTCGGGGTTGGGAAATAGCCTCATTACAGTGTGGATTCTAAGGACCCTGCCCGGCAACCTAATGCAGGGGCCAGGGAATACAGAGGCTCAGAGACCAAATGAAGTTGTCCAGATCCTTATTAAATCCATTTAAAAACACACACAGGAAGCAAGGGGAGATAACTGTGGTAGTTAGATTCAGTTGTCAACTTGGCCAGGTGAGCATACCTAGTCTTGTTGCTGCGGACATAAGCCAATGGTACGTGAACCTCTGCTGTTGATTACATCTGCAGTCAGCTAGGAGGCGTGCCTGCTGCAATGAATGACATTTGACTTAATTGGCTGGTGCTTAAATGAGAGACTCAAGTAGCACAGCCTAAGCAGCTCAGCATACCTTATCTCAGCACTCGCAGCTCAGCCCAGGCCTTTGGAGGTGCAGAAAGAAATCACCCCGGGGAAAGTTGTTGGAACCCAGAGGCCTGGAGAGAAGGCCAGCAGAGACCATCCTGTGCCTTCCACGTAAGAAAGAACCTCAGTGGAAAGTTAGCTGCCTTTCCTCTGAAGAACTAACAAAATAAATCCCCTTTTATTAAAAGCCAATCCGTCTCTGGTGTGTTGCATTCCAGCAGCTAGTGAACTGGAACAATAACATACTTCCAATAGGGAGCAAACAGGGGAAGGAGCATGCTATGTGAACCCAAGATTTGGCAATACTCACATGCCCTTTCCCTCTTCAGCCACGTTCTGCTCTCTGTAGTGGCTGTGTGGTCACAGTGGGCGGGGGTGGGGGGGTGGGGGCTGAGTTTTGAGCAAAGGGATCCAACAGGTGGAAGGGGCAGTAAGCCCAGAAAGCATGCTTGCTCTCCTGGAGAGTGGCAGGGGCAGCTGCTCCTGGCCGCAGCTTTGACTGGACAGCTTCTCTGCCACGTCTTTCTTGGCACAGCACTCGTGGGGCCAGAATGAAGCCGAGTGGCTGACATCACCTGGGGGCCAGCGTAGGCACAACACAGCTCTCAGCCTGGAGCTGATATTTCCACCCCTCCTAAGTGACATTTTTGTCTGTTCATCGTGTGTTCCTTCAATGTATCCCACAGGCCATGAAATCACCATATATATTTAATGTAATTTATCAACTTTGCCCCTGTCTTGAGAACTACTTCTTTATTCACTATATGTATTTAACACACCCTATGATCCTATATTGAACACCCATAAGCTACCAGCTAATTTACTATTTACCTCGAATTAATATATCCCATTTATTTTCCTGTCTCCTATTTCAGAATATTATGCTATAATGCAGCAGACTCATAATTCATGAGCTATCCATGTGAGCATGCTGACTTTTAGGGACAGGAGACTAGGGGGAAACAAGAGCGAGAGAAAACCTGTAATTAGCACAAGGGGAGGCGGTAGACTGGAGGGGACCTGAAGGAAGAAGAGAAAGTGGGAATATTTTCAATTTGGACAGTAATCTGCGCTGAGGTCTTTAGGAAGAGAACACATCTCGAATCTGGACCCAAATGGGGGCAGGAGGGTTGGAGATTGGAGGCTGGGACGCCAGGCAGATGGCCGGATTATGCACTCAGCCCCCGGGGCTCAGCGACTCGTGCCTGTGGACGGAGTGGCCGTGGCTGTGCATGGCACGTCTGCAGCCACGTCAAGCATGGGAGGAAATCTCATTCTCTGCAGACCTCCATCCACTGCGGGGGTGATCCCAAACCAAGGAGGCTTGTCAAACCCACTGCTGGGCCCCACCCCCGGAATTCCTGATTCAGTAGATTGTGGTGGGATCGGGAAACTGCTTTCCTAGCAATGCCCCAAGTGCTGCTGCTGGACAGGGCCCAGGCCGCGGAGCTGGGAAGGAGAAAGCAGTGAGTGGGGAGGCGGAAGGTCAGTGCTCTCGTGTCTCGGGATTTCTCTGGGTAGTGGGCAGGGTGGGCATAGCCAGTGGTCTCCACGGTCCTGCCCAGGCCCCTTTGCGGGCGGGTACCACCAGCCCAGCGCTCAGTGTTGGCCGCTGGGCGTTCTCGGCTGTCCCCTTCTTCAGGGAATTTCCTTCGGCCAGCGGAAGCCACCTCACCCACAAGGTTACCGCCTCCCTCCTGGCGTGGACGAGTGGGGAGGAATCAGCCCAGAGCCAACAGGCGGCTGGCACCGGGTCAAGAGGTCACCCCTCTGGCTCCAGCGTGGGCCGTGCATGGTTTACACGGAGCTGAACCGCAGCCGGGCGGCACTACTGAGTCCTTTCCTCCTGATGTCACGGGCACGCGGGGGAACAGCACCCAAGTCAAGGCGGGCTCGCCAAGCCCAGGACAGGTCCTTGAGGTGCCCTGGGGGGACTTTCCCAGGGACTTTGGGGGTCTCGCCCCAGCGCTGACAGAGCCCACGGTGGGTGCTGGGAGCTCGGGTGGGCTGCGCTGGGGACACTGCCCGGGTTGCTGACCGCTGGGTTAGAGAGCATCGGAACCACGCTGTCCAGACGTCAGGGCCCTCGGCCCCGCCCCCCCGCGCCGGCCCGCCCCGCCCCTCCGGCCCCGCCCCCGCCTCTCCGCCCCGGCCCCGCCCCCCGGCCCGGCCCCGCCCCTCCGCCCCGGCCCCGCTTCCTCCTGCCAGCGCGGCCCTAGTGATTCCAGAGCGGGGGCGGGAGCTCGCGGGGTGGTGGGCTTCTGCGAAGCTTTCCAGGTTTGGGACAGTCCTCTGCCGGCTACCGGCCGTGCACAAGTTCTGTGAGCCTCTGGTTCAAAGAAAACATGTGCGGCGATGGCGGTGGTGAGCGCCAGCACGAGATTAGTCACCACGCGGTGCTTGATGGTTTGCACTAAGTAAATTTCCTGCATTTTTAAGTGAAAAATATTTTAAAGTGCAATTACCTATGTTCAAAATGATCTGTGAAAAGAAAAAGAAGCTTAGCTCTTTTATTCCATTTTCTCGCCAATATATTTTTGAAATCTCCTTCATAGAAATGACTGGATTTCAGTTATAAAATACGGCTCGGTTGGCACTTCCCAGGAGGTCCTCTGCTCTTAGGAATAGGAGTGGTTTTGGTTGCGTTTTCTTCTATTTTATGTGTTTTCACATTCTTGTCAGCGAGCATGAATTATAAACCGAAATATACGTGTTTTGTTGTTGAGAGGAGATTCCTTGAGAAGTAAGGATCCCTCCCATGGTGGACAGGACGCCTGACTCCAGGAGGGCTCGGCTCCTAGTCACAGCTGCTCTGTGGGCGCAGCAGTGTCCCCTTTTAGTGCTTTGGCCAGGAAGGGATCTGGAGAGCTCTGAGAAAAATACTGAAGAACTAGGTGAGGTGGTCAGGGGAGCAGGGAAAAAGTGAGGGGGAGGGTAGGACCCGCGTACAGTGCGGGATTGAGAAACCACCAGGGACACCCAGCTGCTGCAGAGTTTTTTTATTTCAGACAGTGATAAGAATGAATCTGAAGCTGGGGAGTCCCAGGGTGAGAGGAGAAAGCCCATCGCTCAGGCTGAAGGGGCATCCCTGCCCAGGTGCCATGACCCGAATGCACAAAGGGACAGGCACAGGGAAGGCTCCGGAAGGGCCCGGCCCCCAGGGGCTTTGAGACCCACCATCATGGAGATGCCCCTCCCTTCCCGAGAAGTGGGATCCTGCGCTCAGAGCTCCTCTAGCATCCTGCAGGAGAGGGGAAGGGCGGAAAGGAGTGTGGAGCAAAGACAGAGCCCTAGAGGGAGGGATGGTCACTTCCTCTGGGCTCCAGCCCCTCCTACTTGGCTTTGGACTGCTTCAGGTACTCCAGCAAGTCTGACTTCACGGTGCTGACCGGAGCTTGGTGGTGCCAACGCATGACAGGGACGCCGTTGGGCCCCACCAGGAACTTCTCAAAATTCCAGCGGATGTCATGGACCCTCATGGGCTCCCAGAAGAGCTGGCTGGGTGAGCCCAAGACCTCAGACGGGGGAGGGCAGGAGTTCTGGGGCAGAGATGGGAGAAATAGAGACAGAAGTGCATTTCCACCTCTTGTGCTCCAGTCTGAACTAGTTACTCACCATTATGTATGCCAATTTATCAATAACCTGACCTGTGCCTAATCAACCACAGAGCTTTCAATGCACCATCACCAACACAGCAACTGCCATCCGAGCAACCGAAAGTTAGAGCACGCGGCAAGTGGAAAACATCTCTCCTTTTCCTAGCCTCTCCTCCCACGCCCGTGATTATAGCATGGTCCTTGAAAAAAAAATAGTTTCTCTTTTCTTGAGCAAGTCATGTCATTTCTCTGACCGCAGATTCCTTAGCTAAAAAACAATGCTTTGGATTGTAGAAATGCCCAAAGTTTGGTGCTTCACAGGCCAGTAAAATTTCAATAAATTTTTTTGGGGGAAATCAATGTACAATTAACTTTTGCTATGACAATAAGAAAATTTAATGTCTACTAAATAAATTTTAAAAATTAAAGGATTTTTAAATATTTGGATGAACCATATAAGACTGCTGATATCACCACTTCTTGTGCAACAAAAATGGAAATTTATATGAACCTTCCTAATATTAATTATATTCATTAAGTTGAGCTTTATCCCAAACTCCCTACTTTGTCCTAATTTTCTCCTTATCCTGAGGATGGATGAAAATTTTAACAAGGACCAGACTTGTTCTGGGACCAGTAGACCAAGAGGTCCTCAGGGGCCTTCCACACTGGTCTCCTGTGGCCCTAACATGTGACTTTAAAGGCATTTACCTCAAAAGGCAGTTTACATATCCATTTCTATTTCTGATTTCCCAACTAGATAGGAGCTCCTTCCGGAGCACAGTTCCTTGCACACAGTAGGGATTCAATAAATGATTGCTGAATGAGTTCATCATTGCCAGTCCCTAGGGGAGGTTAGTACAGGGAAGAGTACAACCCATAATGCATTTCCTCTGCTTTAGCCAGGGCCCACAAGCAATGTGGCCATGACCCCTGAATTTATCTGAGTCTCTCTTTCCAAGGACTCCAATCCCAGTCCTAGACATGGTGTTCACTTACCTTCAGGAAAGTAAAGACTTTCTGTTCTTTCTCTCCATTTACATCCCCTTTCTCAAACAGCTGGAAATTGGGGACAAAGCCACCACCAGGACGGACATACCTACAAAGGGCAAGAGGAACCAGGAGGGCCTTAACAGAGACAAGGATGAATAGTAATGGACACCACAACTTCAGCACAAAAGGTAATGAAGTGGGGGGGGGGTGCGGCTCGGGGTGGAGACAGGTAGACAGGGAAGGTGAGGAAAGAGACATCTCTGAGCATCAGGACTTCAGGCAGTAGGCTTTATAGAGCCACTGAGAGAATTCCAAGAAAATTGAAAGATCATATTTTGAGCTTAGACATCTTGAATTGTTTCCATATACAACATTCTCCCCTTTTCCCTGATCAACCAACTATGGACCCAGCATCTCTGTGCTTCCTTTCCACTAGATCTTCCCTGGTTTCACCATCAAAGACCTCAAAGGTAGAGAGAATACTTGAGCTTTGCCATCAGGGCAAGAAAGAATTCAAAGCATCAAGCTGGTATTCTTCAGGTCATTTTCTACCACCCACCCCAGAGTTTCCAGAATGGGAGAGCTTCCAGGGAGACTGGGGAAGGGAAATCCTAACAGGGCTTCTTCCAAGCAGGTACTCACTTGAGCCCAGAAAGGATCTCTGAGTTCTTTCCTGGTTCCTGTTTTCCAAACTGGTGGCAGGGAAAGCCCAAAACAACCAGACCGAAAGGCTTCATCTCCTCCTGTAGTGCATTCAGTTCTGTAGGTAGGGAATGAACAGCATGGGTAGCCTGCCAGCAGCCCTACCTTGAGCTAAGAAGAACTACTGGATTTATCTATTTATCATGTGAAGGAACTGAGGGAAGGTTCAAATTTACAAAGATTGCCAGTTGCAGTGAAGCTAAAACACAGGTTTCCAGAAACCCATACAAATGGCTGCTTTTTTTTCTTGTGTTGTAGTTACCATAACTGACAGAACTTCAAAATCCAACGGTAGCCCTTCTGTAAAAACACATATTGATTGGCTCTATGTGGAGGTCTTGTTTGGTTCTGATGGGAATGCTGATCACCTCCCTTAGGAGGTAGACTGATTGATTAAACAAATGGTTTTTAAGAAAATAGCAAACAAAATGGACATTCTACCCCCATCCGTGCCCCATGAGGACCCAACTCAAGGACATGGGGACTCCTGCCACATATCCAGGAGCACCCTTTGATGCTGTAACTTAAGCGTGGCAGAAGGAGTCCAAGAAATTCCAAGCCCAGCTCCATAGCACTCTACAAGCTCTAATCAATTCTAGTGACCTAACAGTCTCCTCATTGCGACCCAGGCCACAAACTCCAAACTACTCTTTCCTACTGCCAGGAAGTCTTCCATCGTGTCAGCCTAGACTTGTACCCGAACTTCCATCTTAACCATCTTCAGTCAGATATACCCGGTTCCCACGGCCAGCACCAGTCAGTCCCGTTCAGACTCAGTCCTGCTTGCTAACAGCTCCCCTAAGCACCTTGCTAAATGGAGAGGCTTCCTGTTTTTATATATTTCCTCAGTTACTTTTCACACTGACTGCCTTCTTGTCTTTAGCCATCAAGAATATTTTATTCCTAGAGCAGAAACACTTGGCAGACCTGAAATCTAGTTCTCTGGCAATTTCCTTCATACTCACAATTTCCTCATCTGGAGCAAAAGTCGACTGAGATTCTCTTTAAAATTTTCATCAAATACTTAATAAATTACACCATAGTAACACAATTTTAATGTATCTTAAAAAAAATGAATGAGGAAACTCATCATGTACTCACACAGAACAACCTTCAAGATGTTTTATTGTATGAAACAGCAAGGTGCAGAGGTTGTGTGTGTGTGTGTGTGTGTGTGTGTGTGTGTGCGTGTGCCTGACAGTGTGAGTGAGCAAGAGAAATCCGCTTGTATATGCATACAAGATGTATGCAAATGCATACCATAGACTGATGATATTGTTTGTTTGAAGGGGAAGGGTGTGCGAGGTTTCAAAGCAAACCCTTTTGTATTTTTGAACTTTGAATTGTGAATATCTCACCTTTTCAACACATAACACATTTGAATTAAAAACTAAAGCAGACATAAAATTCTTATGTCAAGAACTATGTCTCTCTCCAGCATAATCCACCTGGAACCTCTTTTGCTGCATCACTAATAGACACAAACTCTTCTCTGAGGTGTGCACAAAGAAAGAGACAAATCCCCCCTGGCCACCCCTGAAGACAGGGCTGAGGTTGGACGGACAGAGCCTTCTCTGTGTCACCAGCCTTCACCCATGCAAAGGCCACTCAGGCAGAAAACCACGGCCCCCTCTCCTCGGTCATTTTGAGATGCCTGGTGAACCCAAGGGCATTTTCCAAAAGATCAGCCCTCTCTCCTGCTGTTACCAGAAGTCTCCAGCGAGAAGAAAAGCTGCGCCCAGAAGCTAGAAGCTGCCTGCTCATCACAGCAAGGCTGGGGCTCTCTTGCTGGAGGAAGCAACTTCACAGCATAGCAAAGTCACAACACGTGACCATGTTGGAGCAAGACAAAGCAAGGCCATCCCATAATCATGTCTGGACACAGAGAAAAGCTTGAACTTCATGTCAGCTGCAAAAATATTCCCCTTTCCTAGTCTATATGAGGGACTTGGTGCTTCTTTAGCAATTATGGCGTTAGCCTTGCTTAATTCTTCCTACCGGGAATACATGATTTAGTGAATTGCCCCTATTTCCTGACAGCATGCAGTCCAGAGTAAAGCTTCAGTTCCTTGCACTTTTTTCAAAATCAAGCCAAGTCCAGGTCTTACAACAAGTCCTTTCTGTCTCCTTGTCACTGAGACGCCCGTGTCCCTGCAGGGCCGGCCCTCCCTGGCCGCCTGACCACACACTCAGCTTGCTCGCCTACTGTGCGTGTTCCTGATGGCCTCTGGGACAGTCTGAGCTCTCGGTCTAGAGATGATAATTCTGGCACTCTCGGGAGCAGTGCAGTGGCAGGACAGGAGCGAGGCACCTTACAGGGCCTCAGTAGGTGGCCACCCATCTTACAGGGCCCCTCCCTCCACCCAGCAACACGTTAGCAAACCTAGAGCTGGTGGAAATGAGCTCTCACCGGGGTACTGCGCCGTCAGGCCTCAGTAGGTGGCCACGTTGACGAACAGGACGTGCTGGCCCGCGTACCGCCGGAACTGGACGTACTCCTGCCCGCTGAGCACCAGCGCGCCGTACTCGTAGATGGTGCCGGTGACGCCCGGGTAGCAGTCCGTCTGCGCGCACCAGAGACGCGGTGAGGCAGGGGCGCGCTGGCGGCTCCGGCGGCCACCCACTTTCTCAAGACAACCACAACCTTTCATGCAAGAACTCGAAACTCTACGAGTTGAAGAGGCCTTTTCAAGTAACCTCTTCCGTCAGGGCCCGTGTCAAACCAGAACCCTGATGTAGCAACCTATTTTCAGTGGTGCTCCGGCTGCCGGGGGGCCAGGGCACCTCCCCTTGCGTCTGGGCGCCCTCTCCCACTCCCCCCCGCCCCACCCCGGCTCTGGCCATCTCAACCTTCTTAAACATTCTTATCACATGTCTGCAGAGTATCTCACTGGAAATAGGTTCCGCATGAATTTCGCGTGCTCTTATACTGCCATTTCCTCCCCAAAGCGGGGCCCACAGCTGGCTCCTCCTCTCTTCCCACTGATGTTCTTCTTCCAGATTTTCGCCCGCGTGTGGCTCCCCGGCCCGCAGCGGGTCCTCGGGGACCCCTCTCCTCACCCGGCACCGGAGACACCTCCTGCGCGCCTCAGGCAGGGAGCAAACCTTAGGAAGCAGGGGGGACCTTCCCACCCACGACCACGCGGGGAGGAGCAGGCAGGACCCGAAGCTAAGTCCCTGATAAGTGGGGTCGGAGCCAGATTTACTGGCGAGGGGGAGGAAAGTCACGGCATTTCAGAGTAATCTAAATGGGGCTCCCAGAGATCCAGTCCACGGGGCCGCCCCCTGTAGCTGAACTTCTGTGGGAGGACGGGGCGAGATGTTCTGCGCCTCCTGTCCGTATCTGTCCCTGGGACCCTGGGGGTGGCTGCTCCTTCCCGGCTTCGCAGGAGGCGCCCCTGGCAGGCTCCTTTCCTGAGTGTCCACCCAGCACAGGGGGAAGGGCGCGGGTACCGAGGGCAGCCTTCTCCCCCCATCCACCCCAGGGCAGCCCCCGTGCAGGAGAGAGGACAATCCACCCGGGGGACAGACAGGCGGCGGAAGGGCTGTGCCCCGGAGCAGAGGAGAGGGGAGAGCAGCTCTCCCGCCCCGCGGCCAGGTGCGTCCCCCGGCCGCGCCCGGCGCCCCTGGGACCCTCACCTTCATCACTTGCTGTCC